>OZ024786.1:1111588-1175087 GCA_964017065.1 Haliclona indistincta | reverse complement strand
ATTGTCAGCTAAGTGTTAGACGCCATTAATAATTATAGCGATTGCGCAATCCGCACGTGACCAAGCTGTGGTTAGCGCATGTGACCAAACACTAGCTTGAGTATCGCCACGCCGTATAGATCACGGAGAACACATATTTGTCTGGAGTCTTCGAAGAACGGTAAGCTAGCAAGCGCAGAATCGCCATTCTGCCTTGCCAGATAATTATAACCGCCGTAAACAAGTGTGGGCGGGGCTCGTATGCACTGTATTCATGCATGCGTAGGCGAGCTGATATCTACAAGTTTAAAATTGTTAATAATAAAGAAAAGCCATCAACAACAGGAAAACCAAACCAATGGTGGAAACAAAGATGGCACAGTAATTGCATGATATTGAACTGTACTTCACTGAAAAAGAAAAAAAGGACACAAACAAGAAAATTAAAAAGATTTCTATCGAAATCAAAAGGATGTAGGGTTTTGAAATCTACCACTGGTCAACAATGTAAACCAACAAGGAACAAGCATGGAATGGTAACACGATTGACTTGCTAACAGACCATAGATCCCTACATCAGTGGCTGTACATAAGCTGTCACAAGCTGAATGCACATCAGGTGTCAGTCAACAGCAACAAGCTAAGCTGAACTAGCTATAGTCAACTACAGCAGCCACTGATGTAGGGATCTATGGTCTGTTAGCAAGTCAATCGTGTTACCATTCCATGCTTGTTCCTTGTTGGTTTACATTGTTGACCAGTGGTAGATTTCAAAACCCTACATCCTTTTGATTTCGATAGAAATCTTTTTAATTTTCTTTATATTATTATCATGACAGTAAATTTTGTCAGTGTACACATAAACATCACAAAACTCTAAAAGTATTAATTGCTTCAGTGGATCTTCTGTAGTTGTAGATACGTAGGTTGGTAGACTTTGATCAAACTATACTTTTCATGAAATGGAATTGGTTAAGCATTATTATTAATCCTTAGGATGGGATGTCAGCTAGTAGTCATGCTGGCATCATGGTGTGATAATAATGAGTGCAGATTCATTGTTGTCTTGAGAATGAGCTGACTGACTATACATGTGCATAAATCTAAAGCGCCAAATGATACATGTAGTTAGCTGTTTCCCCCATCAAAAGCAACTATAAGTTAGCACGGACTGTCACTCAGTCTCACAGAAGAATATTTCTAAAGGCCAACATACACGAGCTGCAGTGTATTGCGTATGATTAATAATTATATTCAACTCTACCAAAATTTTGTTTTAGAAACTACAGTAGAGCTAATAATGTGATTGTAGAAAATTAATTGATCACTAATTCTTTAAATTCAGAATTTAGTGCATGCATGGGTTTCTAGAAGATTGACAGTATTTTGTGTATTACAACAACAGTCTACACAGATAGATTTGACTCTTCTCTGAAAAGGAATTGTTCTGGTTGGCATCGAAAGGTGTTTTAGTACAACTACATTATTGGTTCCTAGCCAACCAAAAGGTTTATTGCATTATAGAAAGTATTTGAGGTGACTTTTCCTTTTTTCTCAGTTGTGCCAGCCTGCCAAACGGGAATTTCCCGCATAATGTAGCATGCTTCTAGCTCTCAGGGCTAAACTACATCCTGTTTACACAGCACATGATGTATTAAACCACTAATTATATTCATTACGTACTACATTTGCGTGGGCATGTCCACCTCAAAATGTAATAAACCATACTTGTGGTTGTGGTTGTCAGCATCTGTAAAAAATGGAAGTCATAATAGTATACAATTTTACACAAGGCATACCACATAGGCAGTCTTTGTAAATATTTTATTCCCAAAAGCAACCCCACAAGATTTCATTCCAAACTATAGCATAAACTATTGGTGAGGCTTACAAGCATCAGTCTGCACATTAAACAAACACTGCTAACTTTTGATTTCCACAATGCATCTTCGAAATTTGGAGTAGGTAGAATGGACAAAATGCCACCGAATTATCTCAAAATAGTCAGCTGATGCAGAGGGTGCCATCTTTACAAATTCAGCCACCTCTCCATACGGTCTAACTGGTCGGAGTGCTTCCACTTGTCTAGTCATCATAACAACAAACGATTACTGTATTGGTTCAATAGTATGCGATCGCGTTTGTTAGCACATCAATCTACGATGGAGCTAGAATTGTGTATGTTTTCCATTTTCTTGTTCCATTCCACGTTCCATTCCGCGTTCCATTCCGTTCCACATTTACACCTAACCAAATGCTCTAGTGCATTAGAGAATTGCAAGTGTAACCTGTTTTGTAAACTAAAACTATAACACTGGTCTACTGGGAAAAGTTGTGAGTACTGTGTTAGTGTCTCAGCTGGTGGATGGTGTGGGTCAACTGTCTGTTATGACGTCAATAGTTGTATGCACACGTACGCTGAAAAGGTCAGGAAATCAATGTAGTGTACAGTTTCACATTTTTTATTGTTTGTAGATTACATGTTAAAATTTAATTTTAACGTGTTTGTATATTGACGACACACACTATCATGACATTCTTGCGTAGGTACTACTTATAAAGTTATTGATTCTTGTTTTTATTGAAAGTATATAGATTCATGTTATGTTTCAATCTTCGTGCTTGTTTTGTAAACATGCTTGTGAGAAACCTGAGAATGTGCATAGTCTATTCCTGTGAGATAAGTAAATTTACTACTGGGGTAACATGAAACGTACAGAATGAACACTTCCACTACATGGTAATACAGAGTTGAACATGATTGGTTGTTCTATTATTATGGAAAATATGGTTGTATATCACAACACTTATATCCTTGTTGATGGTATTCTTCAACCATCATTGCCTGTGGGTGATAGTTATGATATCCATGCATAATGTGGTGAGTGTACTTGTTCTTACCTTCCTAAACTGGTCCATACATAAGCCTACAACAGCTCCTCCACTGCCAGACAATTTTACCGCTGATCCATACTATGTTTAGCAACATTATATTATAATAATAATTATTATACTGGTCATATGACACAATGTACACACATATGGTACCTCTCGTGCAATATTGATCATTTTTATGGTATCTTCCCCTATTACAGCATCTGTATATAGCTCTCTGTATAATACATTACAAAATAATTATTAATAATAAAGCTATCATCTTAGCATGCATGCATGCATGCATACCTCCTCAGCATACAGTTCTCATCCATCAGTGATGCCAGTCTGAAATTGTTAAACACATGCAATCACACAACAATGAACAATAACATCATCTCACTCCTGATAGTTCTGAGTCAGTATAGCAGACCTGCATGCACACATCACTTATATGCACACATTATATTGATTGATGACTTATGGTGCTCACTTCGCTCTATCTGTTAGTTCGGCAAATTTTTTCATGCCTTGGATGATTGCTTGTTCACCTGTGGGCTATAACATTATATACTAGTACTGCTTGATCTAATACTAGCCATTGTCCCAACGTTGCCTAATATTGCTGTGGATCATGCCTATAATCATAGTCAATTGCAAGCACATTATAATTACACGAGAGCTAAAGGACATAGTTTACCAGAGTCACTTGGATCAGCACAATATGCCAACCATAATTGTGGTAGTTGATCTAGAGACACATCAAGTTGTTCGTATGTACCTACATTGTTGCATAATAGACTGGCAGTTACTTAGACCACTCACCTTCAATACTTTCCCTATTACTGAAGTCCATATACATCAAACCTTCATACAACTGCAGCGATAAACCGTATCATATCAGTACAATACCTGTATCTTACTTTATAGTGTATGCATGCAATACCTGTATAACTCTATCTTGCAGACCAGCTTGTATAGACAGTTCAAGTTTCTCCACATCGAGTGCAATCTGTGCCTGAATGTTGATTGGTATGTCCTGTATGTGCGAGTAGTGATATCAAAGTATGGGCAATGCTGAAATTATATTCTCACAATGTTGAAGAAAATCATTAGACACTTCAGAGTTGCTGTAATGATAGCACTACTGCCAGCAAGTCCCTATAGCCATGAATCAGTGAACAAACACATAATTATAGCCTCACTCACTACTTGTTGTGGTATGGTAGTGATATAACTCAAGGTAAAGTTCCTCCTATCCTGTACAATTCTAGTGCGTACAGCAATACTGCAATAATAGCAGTAGTTGTGATTTATAATGTCATCATTACTCACTCAGGCTGCGAAGTACAGTACTGATAGAACCTTTTGCATGTAGCTTGTAATAGCCTCAAGCCACCTTGGACATCGTAGCTATGTGATGGTAGATCACAAGTCACACAGCACACATGTATGACTTACCCTTCCCTTTGACTAATACCATGCAGGTCAAATAGACTACCAAACTCTGATGAATCATTGTTAGGTGAGCACAGTCGCTATAGCAACACAATAACAAGACCATTAGATAACAAATAATTATAATAATAAACATTTTGATCTATTGGATTTAATTCACCACATGAACAATTTTTTAACAGTGTACCAATTTTTCACTGACCAATCTTGGAGACTTGGAAATTGTAGCTTCGGCCCAGAAATTCTTGATAGTTAGTGAAATGGTTTTACCATAGAAGCCGTCAGATGGGTTACCCATTAGGCCAACTCTGCATGAGAGAAACTAACTACATTGGAGAACAAAACTGCATTGATCACTACCTAGAATATGTGCGGGACGTCATTGGTCAGACGGAGTTTACACGATCAGTCAAAAATTGGGGAAATATGATGCGTATTCAGCATTTCACCGGGACACCGTCTTGGCTGTAAGCCAGCGGAAGTCACCTATGGAATGTGGGTGTGGCGTTTACAGAGCCTCGCTTGCGAGGGGTCCGACACTGCGTGATTTCGCGTACGAGATTTCACTGATTTCAGAGCGATTTCACTGGTTTAATTAAGCGTGGGTGTTAGTATACGGGAAAATGGTCAGTATACGGGGAAAATACGGTGATTTCACCCATGATTTCAAGATTTCAACTGTGATTTCACCAGTCAGCGTACGAGATTTCACTTGTGTCGGACCCCTCGCTCGCTTGTACGCACGAATCGGAACCAAAGAAGAAAATTCAAGTCTGTGTTGATAGTATTGTTTGAGGACTCTTCCTAGCATTCTTTGCAAGACTAGTATAAAGGCTTTGTGGTTACTAGTTTTTTTATTAATTCTTCGTTCATAGACAGGGTACAAAAGAATTGGCTATACTGCCAGAAAGCATTTCAAAGGTAAGTAGCTTTTTATTTCTACCTATGTATGGTTACTTGACTTGATTCTACTCACTGCATGTAGTGCTATACTATCATGCCTTCTGGTGGAGGATCAGCTGGTGGAGGAGGAGGAGGGGGAGGAGGAAGGAGTTGGAATTTCAGTCGTAGCTACAGCTATGGATACACAAAGCGATACAGACGTGAGGCCCACTACTCTAGTGACAACTGTGACTGCTGTGGCTCCAGCTGCTGCAAATGCATAGGCATACCTCTCGTTATTCTTCTACCAGGTTTGGGCATTTTCTTTATTTTCAGCCTTGTCATAGTAGCAGTTAGCCTTGGGGCCCTTCAATATGGTTTAGTATCACCTTTGTTCTTCTCTCCTGGTGATACACGGATTGTGTCTTTTGGATCCTCTTCTTTCTGTGCCGGCGTAACTCTCAGAGATCAGTCAATCCGTGTAGGATCCTCTCTGTATCTCATTACAGATACTCCTGAACTCACTGACCAGAACAATTTCACCAATATCAACAACAAACTGACAATAGCTGACAACAACTACCGATACTGGAGCTACTATCTGTACCCTAACTCTGGATTCACCTTGGAGCTGTGTACTCTACCTGATTCAGCTGGTGGTGTCTTTTATCTTATCAAGGGAAAGACCAGATTTGATAAGTGGGTTGAAGAACCTACAACTGATCTCGCTGTTGGGTTCTTTTCGATAGGACCTTTG
This sequence comes from Haliclona indistincta, assembly GCA_964017065.1. NCBI lineage: Eukaryota > Metazoa > Porifera > Demospongiae > Haplosclerida > Chalinidae > Haliclona > Haliclona indistincta. Next base: position 1,169,137 of record OZ024786.1, on the reverse strand, counting down.
CCATGCTCTGAGCCTAGGCATCGTTTCTCATTTCAAGCAGAGTATGAAGATGACTATTATCTTGTCTATTTCAACAATAATCATTACACAAACCGACAATTTCTTCGATTGAATCTGACAATGTCATTCTACCGATTTGAGTACTCAACTGAAGATCTTGAATCAGTTGCAAACTGCTCTGTTGCTACAACTGGTGAGTGCACTGTACCCGTCCCATACGGCTCAAACTATCGAGCTCTGATTGTCACCGATATACCCGAAGACCCGGATTGGGAAGAAAATGTTGATGTGAGTTGGCGCTGTGCAGACAGAACATGGGCTTATGCTACTGTGATTCTAGTACCTATGGCAGTAGTTGGCACTATCATTGGAACAATAGTGACTATCATATTCTGTATATTAGGAAGATACAAGTACCGACGCTACCAAAAGCGAAAACGTAGGCAAAATCAACAAACATCAGAGAAAGTCAACAACGAACCAACTGATGAAAGTAAGAGCCCAGAGCTGCCTCCTGCAGAGCCTACTGATACAAGTGAAGATGATTTTAAAAGTGTTGATCCATCTTGAAAGACCGATAGATACATACACTAATATTATATTCAGCCAGGAAGCTGTGATAGTGTGTTGTCAATTTGAACAACACAAGTGTGATTTTCAAGTTTGTATTGATAAAATAATAATTATTTTTGTGTTGTTGTAAACAAGCATAAAAAGTAATAATGTACATTGTGTAATAATTATGCTATTGTTTGAAAGACAACTCTTCAGTTTATTTCTGTACTGTCGATATAATTATATAAGAATATTATAACAGCAAAAGCAAAGAAATTTTTGAGACTACGCATGTGTTTAGAAGTTTGATTCTGTGAGTCTTCACTGGTCTTAAGACGTTTAGAATATTTTCATGTATTATAACTTCCAGTAAAGGACTAATGCACTAATGCTGCCATCAATTGCAGATTTTAAACGATAACAAGAATGCAACGAAGAAGAAGCGATCTCTTTCTGACATCAGATACAGTTATGACGTGCCAGCTTATGAGAAGTATCACAATGTTCACTAACGCATGTACTACTAGGCCATCTTTGGCAAATGACATCCATCTTGGAATAGCAACCATATGCAAGCCCAGCATCAATCAATGGCAATGAGCAATAGCCTAGCTATGCATGCTGTGAACTCGTGACTGATGAACTCCACATTGTGTACATTGTAATCTCGCAGTGCATGCTCATACAAACATACATGTAGCTCCACCCACAAGCCTCTCAAAGACCAATGCATGAATGCTAACGTACTTCATTTTACTTCATGCATGTGCAAATGACAAAAATTAATTTAATACAAAATTAATCATGTACATTGATAGATACTAGATCAGTGATTCAGCACTATACTGCATTTACACAGAAATCAGACTAAAGTTTTACAATAAAATATTATTAATACTAACCACTCAAAAAAAACAATAATAGATTAGAGTTATAGTGTCTCATGGGTACAATGTTAAGATCACAGTGATTTCTTCAATTATGCTGACAATTTCATGTCCCAGCAGGTCCTCAGCTTCTCATCATGCTCATTGTAATCCTCATTACCATAGAAACCTGTGGTTGAGTAGCTTAACAGCACTGTACCTCTTCATGGGATCAATCTATACACACAGAAAGAACAACATGAGTCATTGACCACACCCACTTGACACACCTCTAGACAGTGCTCCATGAAATCACACAATGACTCGTGTGTTGATGAAAACTCACTATACACCCTCTGAAGCTGTATGAGAGAAATACAATACAGATACTAACACAGTACAATACTAGCTAGTGTAGTAGATACTAACACAGTACAATACTAGCTAGTGTAGTAGATACTAACACAGTACAATACTAGCTAGTGTATAGTAGATACTAACATAGTACAATACTAGCTAGTGTAGTAGATACTAACACAGTACAATACTAGCTAGTGTAGTCGATACTAACACAGTACAATACTAGCTAGTGTAGTAGATACTAACACAGTACAATACTAGCTAGTGTAGTAGATACTAACACAGTACAATACTAACTAATGTAGTAGATACTAACACAGTACAATACTAACAATACTAGCTAGTGTAGTAGATACTAACACAGTACAATACTAGCTAGTGTAGTAGATACTAACACAGTACAATACTAGCTAGTGTAGTAGATACTAACACAGTACAATACTAGCTAGTGTAGTAGATACTAACACAGTACAATACTAGCTAGTGTAGTAGATACTAACACAGTACAATACTAACTAATGTAGTAGATACTAACACAGTACAATACTAACAATACTAGCTAGTGTAGTAGATACTAACACAGTACAATACTAGCTAGTGTAGTAGATACTAACACAGTACAATACTAGCTAGTGTAGTAGATACTAACACAGTACAATACTAGCTAGTGTAGTAGATACTAACACAGTACATACTAGCTAGTGTAGTAGATACTAACACAGTACAATACTAGCTAGTGTAGTAGATACTAACACAGTACAATACTAGCTAGTGTAGTAGATACTAACACAGTACAATACTAACAATACTAGCTAGTGCAGTAGATACTAACACAGTACAATACTAGCTAGTGTAGTAGATACTAACACAGTACAATACTAACAATACTAGCTAGTGTAGTAGATACTAACACAGTACAATACTAGCTAGTGTAGTACATACTAACACAGTACAATACTAGCTAGTGTAGTAGATACTAACACAGTACAATACTAGCTAGTGTAGTAGATACTAACACAGTACAATACTAGCTAGTGTAGTGGATACTAACCGGTAGAACACGGTTTAGTTCAGCTGATCCTACGAATGGTTCTACTGCTCTATAATGGTACACTCGATGGCGTCTCAATAGTTCTTTCTGCTTGTCAGTGAGTTGTTGACCCGGGCCGGTAGTTGATTGGTTCAAGCTCAGTATCATAGTGCCCATCTGCTGCAAGTGACGTGGTCCATCAATATTGAGTAGAAGAACCATCATTAGTAGACCAAAGCTGAACATATCTAGTTTAGTAGTGATGAGAGGCATGACATCAAGATGGTTTCCAATACAGTGCAGGCAACCCTGAGGAGGACAAGAGACGGCAAGAACTCAATCACAAAATAAAGCAACTTAGTACACATTCTAAAAAAATGAGTCAATGTCGTGATCATTGTGTGATTGATTGAGGTTGGTTCATGATAAATCTCAGTCAGCTCTCACCTCAGGTGACTTGAAGCCGATAGTGCCGACAGGTGAGACATGATAGACGTCAGGAGAAAATGGGAAGTGTCTATGAGCATCTGGTTGTAGTCTAGCCTCACTAGTACCACCTTCACTCAACTCAAGAGAGGCATCAAAGTCAGAGAGCACCTATGATAACAGCAGCAGCAGTAACAACACTGACTAGGTTACTAATAGATACTGCTCACTATCTCAGGCTTTGCTCTGCAGACACACACCAGTGGATTGGGGCAAGCACACAACATGTTGACCAGCACATTTGACGGCTTTACATCTCTGTGTAGGAGTAAGAGAGATGAACAGCTAGTAGGTCAGTAGTAACATAGGTACTAGTACTAGTAAGAGATATGAGCAGCTAGTAGGTCAGTAGTATAACATAGGTACTAGTACTAGTAAGAGAGATGAGCAGCTAGGTCAGTAGTAACATAGGTACTAGTACTAGTAAGAGAGATGAGCAGCTAGTAGATCAGTAGTAACATAGATAGTACTAGTAAGAGAGATGAGCAGCTAGTAGGTCAGTAGCAACATAGCTACTAGTACTAGTAAGAGAGATGAGCAGCTAGTAGGTCAGTACTAACCTGTGTATAATGACTTTAGGCTCTAGCGTGTGAAGATAGTCGAGTCCTTGTAATAGAGAGCGAGCAACATGTCTGTACAGAGATAGAAGCATTATAATAAGTGTAGTGTAGTCGCTCTCAGCACATGCACACAGAATAGAGCTGTATTGCCACCCAGGTACTCACTGTATATTAGTCAGCACTGATTCCAGTAGCAATGGTTCATCACGATAACGCTCAGAAAGAGTACGGAAACAATACTTCTCATAGCTACCAACCAGTCTACCAAGATCACCTGAGGGAGAGAGGGAGAGAGGGGGAAAGGGATGAAGTAGAGAGAGAGAGGGATGAAGGGAGAGAGTGAGAAGGAAGAGGGAGGGAAGAGGGACGAGACTTAGTGTCTAATTTATCAACCTCATTACGCTGTACTGTTTGTACTGCTGATCATGAGTCCAGTAGCCAGTACTGACTGACCTTTCATTTTATGATATAAGTGATAAATGTATCTTCTCCTGGGGTAGTCAGGCATTGGAGGTCCCACTAACATAGCTACCACTCTCAGTATGTTGCTGTGCTGTAGACGAGGCATGATCAAGATTTCACGCCAGCGGAATGCAGTTTTCTTAACAGCGTATGATTTGCCCTATAGAGACACACGGGTTAGTGCTGACACAGCAGTGAGTTGTTGCTGACACACCTTGATAGATACCTCCAGCACAAGGCCATTACCACCTTCTCTGAGGATCCTAGCTCCAGCTACAGTGTCTGGTAGAGGGTACTCCATTCCTAGTCTATAGTCACTTAGATCACGAGTATTCTACATTAGACACACACAGTGAGTCAGCATAGCTATACTACAAGCTATATAACTATGATCTTACATAGAAGCAGAATCCAGGTCTATCAAATCCCTTGAGAGCCCATTTCTTGACCTGGTCTACAGAGACTACAGTTCCAGGATCCGACCATGTAGGAATAAAGTGAGAAGACAGACTAGGAACTGTAGCTCCTAACACATGTGGTACTCTGTAGATAACAATCAGTGAGTGAGTGTCATATCCCATCACGATGAAGCATACCTTGGCTCTTGTCTGGGTGGACCACTCTCTGCTATTGGCTCCTCTTTGTTGATTGGTTGATCTCGTTTCTTGGGTAATGGCAGTTCTCTTGGCACACAGCTGTCGACCTTGATGTCAAACTGGCGTACTCCACGAGCTAACACCGGTTCTGTGGCAGTATACATGTCCAAGAAGCAGTCACACCCAATCATTCCCTGATCACTGGACTCTGAATGGTTATGAAGTGCTATAGTAACTGCTTGATCAAAGTGAGGGAAGTTGAACTCGATTAGGTTGGGTAGATGGGAGTTGAGTATCACTAGTTCAGCTATGTCGCTCACTGCTTGCTGGTTAGACCACTGTTGCCTGATCTGCTCCTCTAGCTCAGGGGATCCATTAGGTTGCTTCACCTTAACCCAGTGTAGCGGCACGAGAGGGGAGATCTGAACAGATTGATAAAAGTCATGACGAAGATCTCGACTGACTGAAAACCATAAATGATCTCTTTTCCTGTACTGACCCTCCACATACGTTGATTGGCAGAGCTCTTGGAAACGATTCTTCAATATATCAAGTAGCATATCGTAGTTCTTCTCATGAAGCACTTGATGACGGGACTCGTATGCAGCTGTGGTCATGTATCCGTATGTGTTGGCTGGGTCATGACGTACTACACCGCCAGTAGATAGTGGAGTGCTCTCACTAGCAGGATGAGGGTAAGCTGAGTCACTCACTACTCGAGTTGATGATCTTGAGAACATGATATTGTTCACCTCATCTTGTGGTTTGCATGATAATATCACATCACCTTGTGTTATGAAGTTAGCATTCTTATGAGTCAGTACCATCTTCCTGTACGAATTACGTGTCATTGTTTTAAACTTGTCTAAGAAGTCATTGTTATGACAGTATAACGTCCAAGATGATTTGGTACTGTTCGCTACATAGTAAGTAAAGATATCCATGTTTCGTTCAACAATCTCAACTGGCACACAGAATGTACCAATGGTCAAGTGGTCCTCGTGTATCGTCTGACAAAGATTACTATTCTGAGTCTCGAACAGGCAGCCAAGCACAAGATTCACTATCGAGTCATTGTGAATTAGTTTAGTGCCATCGACTGATTTCAGTAAGCACTTCAGAATGTGTGGTAGAGCTATCTTAGCATCATCCGATCCATCTAGTTCAACCAGACCACAGTAGAACTCTAACACACACCAACAAGACTTGTTCATAGAGAGTAACGTTGTGGTAAAAATGTCAGAGGCTACTAATAATGGTTGATGGTACAGGAATACTGCTGCTAAGAAATACTGGACTTGCGGGTCAGAGAACCTGTAATAATGGCTTGTTTTACCCACTCCAGGTGCTCCTTCAACAACAACTCCAGGTGCTTCACTAACCCTTGGTGCTCCTAAACTTATGATCGCTAATGCTTGCGCTCCACTAATCTGACCTGCTCTCTTCCCAGCAATCCCAGGTGCTCCCATATTACTGATTCCTAGTGTTCCCATGTTGCCGATCTCTATTGGTCCTACGATACCATTGATCGACAAATCTTGTTCCCAGTCAGTGACTCCAATCCTTGTCATTGCTCCAGCAAACTCTTGTTCAGTGATTTTCTTGTTATTCAGTTGCAGATAGGCTAGACGACAAACAATATTTACAAATCGAGAACCGGAATTTTCTTTTAGATCATCCAATCGAGTGATCATTTCGTTAATTTTGGTTTTTGGATCAAAAAAGATTCCTATTTTTATCCCTATGTAGTAGCAGATTACCATTGTGAGATATTTAACTCCATTGAGAAATGGCGTTTCATTTATATAATGCTGGAGACCTTCATCTTCACTCATAACACCACAATGACCAGCAGTTTGCTTCTTTCGGACATCACTCGGAGACGCCATGAGAAAATCGAATCTGTGGAAGAAAGTAAACTGTTTTTCGACTGTGTACACAAGGTAATTACTTTACAGCTATATTATAGTATTGCACCAGCTCATGATCTGAGTCACGAGCATTGCTCGCTTTATATTGAGCGACTATTCCCATAGTAGGCAGATAAACTTGTTGAGCAGTTTAAACTTTTAGCTTTGTATGTGTTTCACACAGCTAAAGGAAATTTGTCTTTAAATATTGACCCTTCATTTTTAATAATCCACAGCTCCATGATGGCTTGCTTACACTGTGAGGCCGGCTAAAATTTCTATAGTCACATTGTCAGAACTTATGTAGGTTAAAAGCGAAGCCCAAGGTGTGCAAATTCCCATAAACACCCACAAGCTAAGGTGTCAAATGAGCTAGGTGTGCAAATTCCCATAAACACCCACATGCTAAGGTGTCAAATGAGGTTTGCAAATTGGGACCCTGTAAAACATGGAATGTGATTCTGGAATCTGGAAACTGGAATCTGGAATCTGGAAACTAGAAAGTAGATATATAAACTACTAAAAAAGTAGTAACTACTGCACCCAAGACCATAAAACCTTCGCCTAAACAGCGCCCAGTATTCGCCTAACAGCGCCCAGTATGGACCTAACAGCGCCCAGTATGGACCTAACAGTGCCCAGTATTCGCCTAACAGCGTCCAGTATCGACCTAACGGCACCATGCAGCATTCTGGCACGTTAAGCGAATACTGGGCGCTGTTAGGCGAATACTGGGCACTGTTAGGCGAATACTGGGCACTGTTAGGCGAATACTGGGCGCTGTTAGGCGATATACTGGGCACTGTTAGGCGAATACTGGGCACTGTTAGGCGAATACTGGGCACTGTTAGGCGAATACTGGGCACTGTTAGGTCCATACTGGGCGCTGTTAGGTCCATATTGGGCGCTGTTAGGCGAATACTGGGCACTGTTAGGCGAATACTGGGCGCTGTTAGGTCCATACTGGGCGCTGTTAGGCGAAGGTTTTTATGGTCTTGGGTGTAGTTACTACTTTTTCAGTAGTTTATATGTCTACTTTCTAGTTTCCAGATTCCAGTTTCCAGATTCCAGAATCACATTCCATGTTTTACAGGGTCCCTTGCAAATTCCCATAAATACCCACATGCTAAGGTGTCAAATGAGGTTTGCAAATTCCCATAAACACCCACATGCTAAGGTGTCAAATAATTTCTATAATCAACAGCACATGCTAAGGTGTCAATGGTGAATAGGATTGCGCAACTTGTCACACAGAGATTAATTCAGCATAATGCAACGCTTAGATCACTATGCTTTTACTGAACAGATGAAGAACTGGATCAGCTACAGTAACTATTGACTGCATCACAAAATTGGAAGTGAAAGAAAAACATTTGAGAGTCAAGTACCAGGATATACAAAAGGAATTAAGACTTTACGCTCGATAGTCTCCATCTAGCTCATGTCACAACAGCGCGAGGAAGCACAAGACGAGGGTTGCGATAAAGAAATTGGCAAGGTTTGTTGTCACCAGTTATAGAAGTTGACATTCTGGTGAAAATTAATGGACTGATTCTCAAGGCCAAAACACGCAAATCCACAAGTTGGGCTGTGCACACTTCACTGCATGGGAAGTCTGGGCTGAGAATAGACAAAAACAAGTGACGATTTTCTCCTAAGTTATCGGACATAACGAAGTTAACTCGAATATGCCACTGAATTATATGGATTATATACATTGCCAGCTTTAAGCAGGCGCTAAGTTGATTTTACCATCATAATTATGCTCCATGCATGTAGAGTCACAGAATCAATGGACCGCATTGAGAGCCACGACTTTCACGCTTCGTAGTTACGCTCCAATCGACATGGTACCATCTAAAAGTAAGCTTTAGCTCACCCTAGCTCTGACAGTCATGCTTGGAAGCTAACTAGTTCAATTTTAAGTGGGACAAACTTGCCGCGAATTATTGCTCTGTACGTTCAAAATTATGCTACCTTGCATGGCTACTTCGAACAAATTTTTGACTTCACATTTTGACAAAAAACATCAAAAACTTAAGGTGAAGGGTTAAATTGTATATTAATTTTTAAGCAGTTTTATAAAATTTTAGTTAAGACAAATTTAAAATGAAAAAATCAAGTTGTAGAATTTAATTTTTACAAGCAAACAGGATATGAATATAATTTATTAACAAGAAATGAATATAATTAATGTAGGCGTGTCATTATGTGGGGAAAAGCAATCCAACAGATCGAGCTATATCTCGACTCTGCTGCTCTAACGATCCAGCACTGCACTGTTAACTGACTTCTTATGATTTCTAGTACATGTAGAAGTCTGTTGGAAACGCCATTGTGTGAAAACAGTGCCGTGCTGGATCGCTAAAACAGCAAAGCCATGATCAATTAAAGCTGGACTGAGTTGAGCGCCTGGACCTTCCGCTTTAAGTTTTCAACAGCTGCAGCTATAGTATATAGCAGCTGGGCCGGTATGTTAGACAATGCACACAGCTCTGTAACGTTTGAATAGTACAGCTCAGGCGCGTGTGCAGGAATGAAGAGAGATAGGTGCGCGCGCGCAAAATCTATTTAATATTCATATTATTATTCGTTAAATTACGTCATTTCGTCATTATTATCGTGGCGCACTGGATTTTTTCCTCGCTGAAAACAGCCTAACTACCTTAGAATGGGATGTTGGCAGCTGTTAAGTTCTTTGTAATAACAGCTATGATAAATTAATAGCCACAGCAGAGCCACAGTGTACTTTAATGCAATGAATAATTTAAAACTTCAATGCTGAGGGGGGTGCTAGAGCACCCGGAGCCCTATCGTGGACACGCGCCTGCAGCTATACGTTGTGAAAGTTCATGATAGCTCAGTAATGCCGCCTACGTATCTAGATGCTAGGGACACAGCCACCCATTCGTCAATCCACTGAGGTCAGACGAAAATCAGCTCAGTAGGCTAGGTAACAAAATACACATAAAATGATACTCGGTATAGCTAAACTCACTGACAAGAAACAACTGACTCTTGCAAAGCTTTGCGCCGCATCCAAATCGAGTCCAAACACTAACAACAGGAACCGAATTATCATAGATAAAAATAATTTTATACTGGATAAGAAACTTCAAAAACTCGTTGCACTGCTGTGACGCGTGCACGTGCAGGAACAAATGAGCGACGTTGCCAATGGCTACTACTCTCGCTACAACTAGTCTAGTCTATCATCCGGATCCTGACGGAAATTTGTGAATTATAGGAATACTAGGGTTACCAATAGCTACTGCTGGGAATCTTCTTGCAATTGACGATAGCCAGAAATTTGTGAAACTCCTGATTGATAAAGTTTCAGAAGTCCTACCAAAAATGCTGGATTCGGTATAGAGTCGAGATGCAACCTATTTGTATCTACATGTAAAAGAGATGCACTATATGAGCTCTGTTCCACAAGTTTAGTGTGGATGAATGAACCGGTCAATTGTGTACAGAATGTGATAATAAACTTGGGATCGAGGCGCATGAAATTTTTGGGCATCTCTTGATGGAGAGACTGTTTCACAAACAGATTGTTTCTGCTCTTAAGCAAGACGATTTCTCTCATGATAACTCTGATACATGATGTTGTAGCTATTTCAAACATTAAATTTCTATTAATACAATGATTACAGGAAATCAACTTCTGGAAGCCAATTCTGTATTTGCTTCTGATTCCTTTTCTATTGTCTTGCTTCTAGTTAATACAGAACCAGCTCTGTCAGTACATGACTACAATGTCAACATGTGCATGTATAAACACACTGTAGGAGTTTTAATAATAATTATTGTTCAAAGTATTATCTACACAACCTGTAGTATATTCTCATTCCATATACAGTCATGTCCTATAGTCCAACTACCTGAAACACCACATACCGGTACATAAGAGAATGATAGGGATTGTACAGTATACTGCCTGGGGTGCATGTATCTATGATTTGAAGGAAGAGTGCTCAAACTGCACCCATTAACACTGAGCTATGTCCAAGTGACGGGTGAGATACAATATCAGTTTCTCGTGTCATTACCAGTTTTAGTGACCATGGCTTATTCAGTTAGTCAGTTGATCTTTCTTTACTGAATAATTATAATAGTTATATCATCAACTACAAGAATAATTTGAACTTAGGATGGGTGCTCAAACTACATGCACCCATTAACAGCTATGTCCAAGTGACAGGTGAGATATCAGTCTCTCATGTCGTTAGAAGTTAGTGACTATAAGTATATGACTTATTCAGTCAGTCAGTTAATTATATCATCAACCACAAGAATAATTTCCTATCTTAACTGAGTCAAGTGTATACTATTAATGATAAATTTATACAAAGCAAAATTAATGATACAATAAAATAGAAAAATTATGACAAGGTCCGCGAAACAAAGGTGCCACGAATGGAGATGGCATTGCCCCTTTGGATTGCAATTGAGAGGCGTTGGATCAGTGTATGTAAGCTGTTTAGTTTCAGTCATTTCACTTTCAGTATAGGAATAATTCATTTCTCATGACTGCATGATTGGCAACAAAATGCATTTGAGCACCAGCTCATGCAGTACACGGTGCTGCAGCTTATTATAACTAACATGACATTATATGTTATATGTTATTTTTACCTGGGATTTTTACCTGGTGATTTTTGTGTACACATAAATACTTGGTTACTCGACAGAGGTGTGATGAAATGTTCGCGCTGAATAGAATGAGGAAAACGCGCTGTGACGAGGTGACCGCCCAATAATGACAGGGTCCACGGATGAAAGTGTGCGAAGCTGAGAGTAGATCTGTACTATATTCCCGCGAAATTCATCCGTGGACCCTGTCCATTTTGGACGGTCACATCGTCATAGCTTATTCAGCGCGAACATTCCATCACGCCGGCACTGTCGCGAAACCAAGTATATATCACAGAACTCTATATACAGCGAATTCAAGCCTCTACAAGATCCGTTGCTATAATTATTATAGCGTCCGAGCGTAGCGAGGGCATAGGCCAGTAGGGCTTCTAACTCACGTAGATCCGATTGGATGCGAACGGCTGATTCAGACCATAACAACAGCAAAAACGACGTGAACCATGAGAAAGGACACGCTAGCGCTGTAAAAATTATTCAGCACAGGTAGAACCGTAATCTGCGCCGCGTGGCCGTATGGGATTCTATTCTGATTTATGATATAGTAGAGTAAGTCATCAATTTTTGGTCAACATTATTTATAATCGGATCATGCATAGGCAATCACCAAAAGTCAGTAGCCTTACGTACGTTCATCTCTCAGTGATCGCGCAACCTACAAACAGCCAAAACAGTGCATGGGCGTGCCGGGGTCGCAAAGCGTAAACCAATACTTGTAAAACAACGAGCACTCCAGAAGCTGATTTTGATTCTAAGCCTCTTTGTCTGCACTTGCAATGTAGTTAGCGCTGATGAATCGGACTGCAATCATAAAGAATAGACTCAATAGAGTAATGGATTTTATGGTGAGTCCTTAATCAGCAAGCACCGCCATATCCAACACGAATGTAGTCATTGATCAGAGCTAAAATACTTTGAAAGTGCAGACAAAGAGGTTTAGAATCAAAATCAGCTTCTGAAATGCTCGTTCTACGGGTAGCTTAGGCTCTTCTTTGGAAAGAAAGGTGTTTATGCCTTTTGGCCCGGTTGCCGACACTGAAAGATGTTTCAGTACAATTACACATTGTTGGTTCCTAGTTAACCAACAAGTTTATTGCATACCTCGTAGAAAGAGTTTCAGGTGATTTTCCTTTTTTCTTAGTTTCACCAGCCTGCAAACCCAGTGGGAATTCCCTCAGCAATGCACAAGCGATTTAAGGGTGCAGGCCCTAACAACCATTAACTTATTCAGGAATGTACTGCAAGTTGGACATTGTTACACTCCACAAATGATATTCACTGTTATTACAAGCACATTAACAATAGAATAGCTAGGCAAGATCACGAAAATATAAATTCCTCAATAAATGTCTGTAGCCTTCAGAATAGACCCAAACTTGGATATATGACTATTAGCGACCAGATAAAGACCGTAATATAGAGTTTTTTAAAAAAATAAACACCATCTGAGTAGGAAAACCACGAGGTAAGCGGCTCATAATCGCACTTTCAAGCACAACACACGAAAAAGCTCTACGTTACTGCCTTCGCCTTGTCGAAGTACGTATATATCCACAATCTTAAGTTCTATACTGCATGAGTGAACGAAAGTTTTATTAGCCTAAGCGTTGCATCTAGCTGCGCCCGTCACGTTTCCATCTGGCACTTTCAGCGCTCATAGTTTGCAATGTGTACAGCCTTCGTCAGTCTTGTAGCATAGGTCTTCGGTTTCTTGGAATATCAGCAGTAGTTTCTGAGCCGGTACAGTCCCCTAGCAACCAGCCAAAAATACATGCGTGGGCATGACACTGCACCCTTAATACATGTATATTTACTGTGAGGTACCTTGCCACAAATATGTACTATCTAGGAATTTGTTATCGCAGTAAGGGTTGTGACAGGCTGCAACAGCACTGGCAAATACTACAGAAGCCTTACTATCATAAAAATCCCAAATTTTCATACGAGATTTAATTTTAATTTACTTCAATGCAAATTTAAAATCAGTTTCGGATGAAAAAGACAGCGAAGGATTATAAGGTGATTAACCCGGCTTTAGTTACTGAATTATTTTGGTAAAAATTTGACTTACTCTAGACTGACAGTTTGTCTTGCAATTTTCTACAACATGCAGTACGCTAGCTAGCCGCATTTTTCAGCAAATTTGGGTCTTTGTTTAGCCCTGGTGACTGATACAAAACCTGGTGGTGTCCAGGTGAACACACAGCACAATTTAGACCACATTCTATGCCCAAATATGCATTTCCGGGCATCCTGAAGCCTTTAAAATGCCGAAAGTGGTGAGGGGCTCTGCCCCTTCAAACCCCGGGTTAACAGGGGAATACCCCCTTTAAAATTCCCCCTGTGCTGTACATTGTAGGTGGGAGGGCGTGCCGAAAAACTGTTTTTTTAAGGTAAAGTCATCTTTGCAATTAAACTTGATTTGACCTTTCTAGAGCACTTTTCATACTATTTATGACGTCTAGAGTAGGTGGAGTCAATTATGAAGCCAAAAGGCGACATTAAGGCAGGGTTAAAAATGCTTATATCCCAGTTAAATGCTATTCACAATGTGCTGACTCATCATTCATTACCATCACCATTCATCATCAGCATCAAATTATTTTAATCATGCTACCAAGGCTCCTCTAGCCCATTGATAGTAAGCCGATAAGGTATAGCTTTAATAGCCGGACCACTAATGTGGTACTGCACAATCAGCCCTGCTGGTGGGGGCTCAAGTACGAAGGCCTAATCTATCTTTATACCTGAACTCTGGTTACTCTGAACTCTGAAAGCAATGAAGTCACCCAATGAACCTACCCCTTGTGGTGCATAATGGGATATGAAGCACTCTGACAGGCTCTCATGCAGAGCCTGAGGTGGTTAGATAAGCCACAACTTGTTTGCCACAATGATGATAACATTCTATTCAGTTTTATGATACCATACAAATTGAAAGGCACCATTGTTCTCTATAAATCCCAAAAGGTAGGTTCATTGGGTGACTTACATGATACACATTTTTGATACACATGATACACATTTTGATGCTATGTTCCATGAAACAGTCCGGGTGGAGTTACAGGCAACAACTGGAGAAGACTGTTTGCACAGTGATTGAATCCGGGCTATAGTTTATAGCTGAAATCATACTTAAATGCATGAGCACTTGGACTCACCTCATTAATTAAGTTTGTGCATCTCAACCTCTGCTTTATCATTCAGACAGTATATACTCTGAGCATTCTAGTATTATTTTTAGAGCACATCTTACTCAAAGATTGCTGCATGGTTGCATGAAAATGGTGTGAAGCATGTTGAAAGCCATTTTAGGGCAATAAAATTAATGTCAAAGTATGATTATAAGGAATTTAAAGTACGGGGAGCATTTTTGATCTTTGACCTGATGCACCAATTAAAGTACCATGTCATGTTCTCTATACAACACTCCGGACATGACTAATGGGTTCTGCATGCATTATTATGCTGTGGAGCATTTGACTGCATGTACATGTATGTGCATAGTACATAGTAGTAAACATACTGCAGACTCACAGCCAGCTAAGCTCAACTTCTTGCCAATATTAAGTTTACAGAAGGAATCTAGATTGACCTTAATGATGGTTCATTACTCAAGATGGAAGAGGGTCTATCTGCGGGACTTAATATTTCTGGCGGGTAGGTATAAAACACGGAACGTGGAATGGAATGGAACGCGGAATGGAATATGGAATGGAACGTCAAACAGTATAGAAAACAGTCAAATTTCGACTTGAAAAGAAAAAGGACACTTGCTTTGACTTGTTCAGCTTGCGTACTGCTGCACGCAAAGAGTGGAGAGCGGTAGTGAAGTGTGAGAAGCGTTGATAGCTGCATGGTGTGACTGTCAGCCGACTATGTAATAGTACGTACATGTACAAGCAACTCAGCCTGAGATTTCTGCTTGAGCGTAACTCGTAAGAAATGAATCAGAGGTTAAACTCACTAACTATACTGGCAGAGTTTAGTCTAACAGCGCACGCTGATCTTTACGCTGGAACTAAGTTAACGTTCTAACAACAGCCTTGCTGTAAACATCTACTCATACTGCACACCCACAGCCACACCCCTTCGTTGCACCGGCGCGGCGTAGACTACATGCTGCCTGGATACAAACAACGGTTATAAGTCATGTATGGTGACCTAAGCTAAGGGTAGAGTTATTCTTCGTCACCAAGAGAGCTAGTAATTCCTATGAACTTGATTCAGTAGTCTGCACACGATGAGCCTGAGCGAGTGGCACGTGACCTACAGCTAGTCTTTGAGGGCTACACTGCAGAACACAGATCAGACTACGTTGGGCAACTCTATAGAAGTGAGCTCTATGCCATGGTTCAAGCTGAACAAGTCAAATCAAGCCTTTTTCCGTTTGACGTTCCATTCCATATTCCATTCCGCCGTTCCATTCCATTCCACGTTCCGCGTTTTATACCTACCCATTTCTGGCGGTATAATGCTTGTTAAGATTTGATCAAAGGAAAACGTTGGAGTACTTCAGTCAACAGTGTGTGTATGTTGAAAAACTGTGAATTAATTATTAGTAAACTGTGCCGCAGTTACATCTACAATCTATTGGGAACAAAAGTTATTATAATTATTCAGTTGTATTTCTCAATCAATACGCGATTCAAGTGCATCTTGTTAACAAGCTAATGCTATACAAGTTCAATAGGAGTCATTTCAAGGTACAAAGAACCATTTTCATCTTGAATTGGTACTCATTCTACTCACATAATAATGATAATAATTATAATATGCATGTATAACTAAAAAAGGACTATAATTTTAATGTGAGCACTCCTGGTGGTACTCACTCACACAGCATAAAGCCTATGTGTCCATTGTAAAAGGACTATATGTAGCTAGCTACAACACATGTAGATCAAACTTCTGATATAGCTGCATGATAATAACATTATTACACAATGTATAATAAACTCATGATAGTAGTGTAAGCACCAAATTGACATTACCTTACTTATTCAGCTATTTTATCATAAGTTGCTCACCTGTATTTTAGCCTGGAAGTAGACTCAGCACTTGCTCCCCGTTGCTTGTGTGTGGTACCTCTAGTGGTTACTATGAAACTAGGAACTGGTAAACCACAAGTTTGACTATACAATCACCACACATTACTAAGACCACAGCATAATTGAGAAGCGAGGCAGAATAATAAACTTGCACATAGCTGAGAGTAATAATGCTGCGATATTTTTTGCAATATTTTAGTTGCATGCATAATAAGAATTCACTGCATTAATGTGTTCTGCTCAGGAGAAGCAAAATACAGCCCATTCTAAAGTTTCAACTAACACAGCGTATACCTTCAAACTGGTTTTGCAAGTATTGCTTCCTTGATCTAGTACAGTTCCTGGAGCAGCTGTCCGCTGGAATCAGTTAAGTATAAAGCATGCTCTGTATAAGCATGCAGTGTCATCGAGGTTTAATATAGCCAGGAATGGAATCATGTCTATATTTAGGTAATTTTTTTGTAATAAATCTTATTATGCAAGCACACACGAATGAATTTAATTAGCTAATGCATTGTGTAATCCATCAGCTATTATACCATACAAGGAATCACTGACTTAACCCACATTGCAGTTAATTTTGTGAGACCTTGCGTTCTGTTATATATGTTTTCACTTGTAAAATTTCACCAACAACCTCTCCTTTTTGATTTATTATTAATTTTTACGGCAATCATCGCTGAAAAAGACGATGCTATTTGTTGTATCATAGAGCATGTAAACAATATTCATTAATCATGCGGGAGTGGATAATAGGAAAAGAAAATTAATACAATTTAAAAGATCTTGAATAGTTAGTTAAAGTTGATGGCAGAGCAGTTTAGTTGATAGTGTAGCGTGCAACAAAAATAGCTCTCTTCTTATTTTACATACATGCACTCTTTATAGTGATACAAGACAGGAAGTGAATAGTTAGTCTCTGAGTTAGTGCTACTTTATTGTTCGTCACACTGCTCCCCTCCTTAAAAAAAATATTGTGTCCACACAATTCATCAATGTTTGACAAACGGTCCAAAATCTCTTAGTTTTCGTACTCTAGTAGACCTTCGAACTGGAGCTGGAAGAAGTGCAGGTACAGGTAAGATATTCGGAACAAACTCTTCACCGGAATCCGTATCATCACGCGAGTCCTCTTCAGAGTTTCTATTCGTGTCTTCTGAATCGCTTGGATCAGTATCTTCACATGATTCGAAGTCATCGGATGACGATGATGATGCTCCAGATGAAGAGGTATCGTGCTCTGACTCTTCCTCTGAGTGGTGATTGAATGGAAATATAACTGTATCTGGTACTTCTTCTGCTGGAGCTGGAGCAGCAGGAGTAGATCTTTCTTTGAATGGCTTAAGTCTGTCAAAATGTACGACAAGGCGTCGTCGAGGAGGTTCGATGCTTGTGATTCTGTAATGGGAATCACTCAAGACCTTGACAATCTTAAATGGACCTCTCCATGGACGGTGAAATTTATGTGCTTGTCCCCGTGGTACAGCAGGATGATGTAACCAAACAAGATCATCCATTTTAAAAGGATTGCCATATGCCCTCTGATCATATAAATCTTTTTGCCGGTGTTGTTGTGCCCGAGTATGCTCACGAGTATGATGATATGCTTTCTCTAACCTCTCTCTCAACCTGAGTGCATACTGATTAGTGTTGGGAGAAGTATCAGTCTCTGGCAATCCAAACATGAGATCCACTGGCAAACATAACTCTCGTCCAAACATCAGACTGTAGGGCGAGGCTCCAGTTGTTTCATGTTGACTCGATCGATATGCCATCATTAGCATGGGGAGCTTAACATCCCAATGAGTCTCATCTTCCACTGCTGCGAGGCTTAGCATTGTCAACAGAGTCCTGTTGAATCGCTCGATCATGCCATCAGATTGGGGATGATAAGGTGTAGTCCTAGTTTTTTTTTATCCCCAAGAGCTCACAGGTTTGCTTGAGTAAACAAGACTCGAAATTACGGCCTTGATCTGTATGGAGATATTGAGGTGAACCAAAACGACACACAAATTGGTTAACAAAAATTAATATGAGCAACAGTTTGAGCCTCCATATTTGGCATGGGGAAAGCCTCTGTCCATTTGGTAAAATAATCACCAATGACCAATATGTATTTATTACCAGCCTGTGTCATAGGTAAAGGTCCCAAGATATCCATAGCTACTCGTTGCAGAGGTACCCCTACTTGCTCTATTTGCATTTGTGCTCGTGGTTTCTTGGAAGGACTCTTTCTGGAGATACACAATGGACAACAACGGCACCAATCTTCGACATCTCGTCGCTGACCAGTCCAATAAAATCTCTGTCGAACTTTTTCCAAAGTCTTGGTCACTCCAAGATGACCCCCAGTGGTTGAGTCATGTAGCTCCTCCAAAACAACAGGAACAAGAGTTGCCGGAAGGACCAATTGAAGTCTCTTGCATGCTCCTCCATGTGGAACATCCACGATAAAGTAAGTCGTCTCTGAGGACAAGTTGTTGTCTTTGCGACCAAAGGGTTTGAAGACGATGGCTAACATGTCTTGGAAACTGAGAAGGGAGAGTATCAGTTTTCAACCAAGTGATCATCTGTGACAGATCGGGATCAGCCTGCTCGTGTTGTTGCAATAGATCTATATGTCGCGAAAGCGGCGTATCGAGCGGGTCGAAGACGACCTCGTCAACATGACGGTCCAGGACTTGCAGCGAGAGAATCGAACTTGTTACGAACCTCTTCTCGCATTTTCTCCATTGTCTGGTCCTGCATGTTGACGAGGTCGTCTTCGACCCGTTCGATTCGCCGCTTTCGCGACATACCCAACCGGTAGAGATCTCTGTTACGTGGCACCCGACTGACCAACTAGGAATATACTCACGTCCTCTTCAAGAATGCTTCAATTCGTCCTCACGTCCTCTTAGCTTCACAGACCGGCTTCCTCGCATACACACACTTGAGCAACATGTCACGCCCTATAATAACCACGCCCACATAATAATATAGTTGACTAAGCAAACAGCGAATCAATAATCAATTTTGCGAATCCGTTTTGACAGCGAATCCATTTTGCGAATCCTTTTTGACAGCGAATCCATTTTGCGAATCCGTTTTGACAGCGAATCCATTTTGCGAATCCGTTTTCACAGCGAATCGATTTTGCGAATCCGTTTTCACACTGAGCGAATCGATTTTGCGAATCCGTTTTCGAAAATAGGATAATCCGAATACGTAATGCAATTCTCTCGGCCACCATAGAGTGCCGTTTCAGTGGCTAAAAACCGCCCAAAGGTTTTCAGATCTGCTGATTCCAACTAATTATGAAATTTAAGCTGACAATTCTTGGAAATAATGCTGTTTTGCTATGATCAATCGGAGCTAGATCAAAAAACCAGCAATTTGGTAATCAAAAAAATATTTTCATAGTCAAACAGTTTGCAATGTTAGTTAAACCTGGACGATCAGTGGTCAAAAGTGGCCAACTGGTTTCTGCAACTAGAGCCATTGAAAACAACAGTTCCAGCCACCAAACACTGCATTTTAAATTTAGTCAACAGATTTCGATTCTCTCACATTTTATTCGCTATTTTTTTGAAATTCCTTGAATGGATAAGCAGAACTTCACTACTCAGATTCAGATTTGCAAAAAGCAAAAGCTTTGTCAGCAGATTTGCAATTCAGGTTGCAGAAACGCATTTTAGTATTCTACCAGATAGCAAAATTGGAGTTCCAGCAAAATTCAAGTTCCCCCAGTGTATAATTAATTATGCACTGGGGGAACTTGAATTTTGAGTGAGTGAGCTCTAACTGAAATAAACTATAGATTCATTTTTATGATTAGAATTGATCTGTTCATATAGCAATTATAAGTAGCACTATTACTTATTCTGTAATGGTATTCTTACATATACGTTTGAGTAATAATACACAATAGGTGCAGATAAATAATATTATCTGTGCGAAGATAATCAGTTATGTCAATATACAACAAAATTGCTTGTCTAAGTGGAAAATCGTTACCAGAAATAACATTAGTGAATAATTATGTCTTCAACTGACATAGCGTTGCTCCGAAACTCTTGTTCTCTTTGATCAATCTTTTGCATGTCGGATCTGTTCCAAATTCAGATGGGTCTGGTAGTACACCACTCTGTTGTTGGTACATATCAACTGCATCTTCAGTGGTTGGCACGTCTTTCATGTTGTAGTACATTAGGAATTCCTCGGTGAGGAAGGGCATGTGCATTCCACGCCATTATCATGCGGTTCATTCCAACATTGGCAACCTCTTGAGTTCTGTGGGTGTGGCTTATGTACAGGCTACACCTCAATCAGCATGTGAACTACATACAGTGTAGCTACAAGTACATAGTTTGGTACAGCCTACCTTACAGCATACATACAACTCGCCATCATTACATTGCTGATCACAAGGACATGTGCATGGTTGCACCATTTTACTAGCTACTCAAAATTCATTATAATTTTATTCATGCATGTACATGTCAACAACAATCCATGTCAGCTGATGAAGTAAGTTCATAAATCTCAAAGCGAATTTGCAAATCTGCTGACAAAGCATTTTTTTGCTTTTTGCAAATCTGAATCTGAGTTCATAAAATTAGCGAATTTGCAAATCTGCTGACGAAGCGTTTTTTGCTTTCTGCTTTTTGCAACTCTGAATCTGATTTGACAACTTTGCATCTTTAGTGAAGTTCTGCTTATCCACTCAAGGAATTTTAGAAAAAATAATAGCGAATAAATATGAGAGAATCGAAATCTGCTGACTAAAATGCAGTGTTTGGTGGCTGGAACTGTTGTTTTCGATGGCTCTAGTTGCAGAAAGCAGTTGGCCACTTTTGACCACTGATCTCAAGTGGACAATACCTCTGACCACCACTTACAAAGATATTAGTGACAGTTTAGATAAGTGCAAACGTGCTCTAAAGTCGCGCACAGCTGGAGTGTCATGCTAACTGGCCTGTTCGCCATATACTGTAACAGGCAAATATTTTTTTTCAATTCAAGTTTACAATGAATGATGGTGAGTGATTTACCTTCAGAGCTCGTGCTGTTAGCTGTGGTTGTCTGTAAAACAGTTCTTCTTGATCAGCGTAAATAGCTGGTCGAGCGTCCGTTATAGCCATTGCTGTAGATCTGACTGGTCGTAGTTTGCTTCAATAAGTATGCCGAACAGGTCAGAGTAGCCCAGACTGTCGTGTCATACTCAAGATTGCTGTTTTGCACCTTTGCTACGAAGTGCGCAACAGCGCCGCTGAACCAGGAAGCCGGCTTTGTAACGTAAATTAGTGGAGAACAAAATCACACAGTAACCGTCACAGAAACCGTTGTAACTCAGCCATTTTAGCACCGATTCTAACGACATTTAGATTTGTGTGCTGCTAAAGGTTAGCAGAAGCTACCTAAAACAACTAGTAATTAATTCAGACAGTTAAAACTTTCAGTGCACATCGCTACTGTAATATCGCGTACGAGCAGCACCATTCCAGCTTTGCCAACTCTCTCAAGAGCATATTTTTACAGCGTCATTGAAGGTATCGGTAGCAGTAACAGTAGCGCTAGTCATTGTTGATGTAAATTGGAACGGACGTATATATCTAAACGTGCGCGAACAAATTCACGGAACGTACAT
Source organism: Haliclona indistincta (assembly GCA_964017065.1). Lineage (NCBI taxonomy): Eukaryota > Metazoa > Porifera > Demospongiae > Haplosclerida > Chalinidae > Haliclona > Haliclona indistincta. The sequence continues at coordinate 1,146,976 of OZ024786.1, read as the reverse complement.
GATGTTTTACTAATTACAGTCAATTTCACTTCCGTTGAAAACTGCGTGTTGCGTATCCCGTGGTTCCGTGTATAGTAAAGTATGGCAAATCTCTCAGCTTTGGGGGAGTGGCCTGGAGGCGAGGCTAATTCTTGTCCGGAGGTGTATATATACGTATATACACCTGTCAGCTGTATATATGTTATGCGCAAACCATGGATCGGGACAATCCATGGATTGCGCTGCTCAAAGTATGGATCCTTGCTTTGCGCGGGCAATCCATGGATTGCCCAGCACTTGCGCGATCCATGGATTGCGCAACCACACATGTGTCAAGCATTCAGGCAAAAGAAGAAAGGTGATCAGTCGAGAGAAAGGAAAGGAACTCGTTGCTTATCTTTCGGCTGGCGAACGGTGAGACTGAGGAGAACAATTTCTGGCTGAAGTTTCGTGGATTTCGCCTATTAGATTACCCATGTGCAGCTCTTGGACTGAGGAACTCAAGTTATTGTGTTTATCAGCCAAGAAAACAGCATGGAGCAGGAAGAGTCAGGCAGTCTTCCACTGAATGGTATGCAGTGTTTTCGTCTGGCACACGATGTTCTCTTCAGAGAAGTATTATTTGCAATGAACTATCTCTGCTAATACTGTAGGCTGTAATACTAGCGATATTGAACTGAGAAGAACCCCGGGATATCTATAGAAGATGCTACATGAGGCCTTCTATTGCTAGTGTGATCACTGCATGCTCTGCCTGCTATTACAGCCTGAACTCAAGACTCATACAACCATAATCATTCATCTTATGTATCTCAACCTTGCTGCCTCAGGTATAAATGTTTATTAGCTAGAATACTATAGGCAATCAAGTTGAACAGCGTTGCTGCCGGAGGTGCTTCAGTGACGAACGTCAGTGGTTTTGTAGCCAGAGTCCTCCGCTTCTCACGAGCGTCCATGCATCAATGGTTTGGCCGAGATCCATACTTCGAGTCCCTCGTTTGCGCGGCGATCCATGGATTGAGCAGACAATCCATGGATTGTTGCACAAAGCACGGATCCATACGTTGGGCAGCGCAATCCATGGATTGTCCCGATCCATAGTTTGCGCACAACATATACACCTGTCAGCAGGTGTATATACGAAATATACAACTTGCTGTCTAAATCAAAATGTATGGGGTATGAATATCATTATGGTTTATATACATAATATGTAACATATAAACTATGGCTTGGAGGTGTGTATGCCGAATATACCACCCGAGGTCGAGGTCAGAGGAAGTTTGCAGCCGAGATAAACCCCGAGCGAAGCGAGGGGTTTATCGAGGCTGCAAACTTCCGATGACCGAGACCGAGGGTGGTATATTCGGTATACACACCGACAAGCCATGGTTCATATGTTATAAAGAAATTAAAAAGATTTCTATCGAAATCAAAAGGATGTAGTGATGAAGAAATCTACCACTGGTTCACAATGTAAACCAACAAGGAACAAGCATAGAATGGTAACACGATTGACTTGCTAACAGACCATAGATCCCTACATCAGTGGCTGCTGTGGCCAGACTATAGCTAGTTAAGCTATTTACTGTTGACTGACACTTTGAATAGAATTCAGCTTGTGACAAAATATTGATCTTATGTACAGCCACAGATGTAGGGATCTATGGTCTGTTAGCAAGTCAATCGCGTTACCATTCTATGCTTGTTCCTTGTTGGTTTACATTGTGAACCAGTGGTAGATTTCTTCATCACTACATCCTTTTGATTTCGATAGAAATCTTTTTAATTTCTTGTTTGTGTCCTTTTTTCTTTTTAGTGAAGTGCAGTTCAATATCATGCATGTACGGAGAAGTCTTTGTTTCCACCATTAGTTTAGTATTCCTGTTGTTGATGGCTTTTCTTAAACTTGTAGCTAAAATCATATATCAGGTCTGCCTAGTCGCCTACGCATGTATGCAGTGCATACGAGCCCCGCCCACACTTGCTTGTAGATCTACACGGCGGTTATAACTATCTGGCAAGTGCAGAATGGCGATCCTACACGAGCTTACCGTTCTTCGAAGACTCCAGACAAATGCCGGATGTGTGTTCTCCGTGATAGTGATCCAATCATCCACACGGCGCAGCGCTGCTTGGTCACGTGCGCGCACTACCCATTGCTAATTGGTCACGTGCGTATTGCGCAATCACAATAATGGCGTCTAACACTAAGCTGACAATGGATCACGATCGAGAAATCGCGGAACTTAGATCGCCGTTACGCTAAAAACAAAGCTCAAAAGGCACATGCCAGGAGAATTTCACGACTGTTCGTGGATGTTTTGGTCTCGGCACTGCTCGCGTAAAGGCGCTAGGCGAGTTGAAGAAAGAAGAAAGAAAGAAAGAAAGAAGAAAACGAAGATGACGAAACTCGATTTTCACCGTTTACAGGTTCGTCACTTTAGTAACAATTTCGAGCAATCTCCTTGCTACTGTAAGATGGGGCAACGCCAGAGAGCAGATCTAAGTGTCTAAAGACGTCTAAAATTCAACACCAGGCGAAATATCAGCGCTTGAACGCTAATACATTGTATGTAGCCGCCATCTTGTTTTCTCGTTCATCCCTACATAGGGAGACACTACCGTGTCTCCCTAATACTTTAGTGTGTGGGCGTCGCTTCTTGCTCGCGTTCGCGTGGATCTCGATTTAGCGGTGAGTCACGGGCAGAGAGGAGGCCCCAAGTGTGTACGCGTACCTGAGTAGAGTGTGTGGCAAAGACTTGGACAGCTTTGTGCTTCTAGAGCGAAAGATCGATCGCCAAGTTTTACAAATTGTTCTTGCAATATTCAACATGACTTGGGTGGGGTTTGTCACATGCTTGCCAATTTAATACCCACTAGTGTCAGGATGATTGTACACTATAAATCTCAGCCACTTCTGCGCATCTTTGCCCTGCAACTGGGTGCTGCTAGTTGCAAGGCAAATAATTTTCCGAGGATGCCGTCGTGCAACCTGGTCACGTGACCAGGGCACACCTCTTGTTTAACCCCTTGAGGAGTGTATTTCTCATATACCTCCATATCGCAATTAAGTGGTATATATCGCATAATCTCCATGGTGATTATGCGATATATACCACCATGGAGGTATATGAGAAATTCACTCTTCAATGGGTTAACTGAGGTGTGCACCATGGTGGGGAATATGAAAAATATACCACCTGTGCCTTGTATGGGGACGCCCACACACCATGGTATATATGTTCTGCGCTTTTTAGGAATTTGCGCTTTCTAGGAATCCTTAGAAAGCGTGGGCTTTCTCGAGAAAGCGCTGCGCTTTCTCCAGAAAGCGCAACGGATACTGCGCTTTCTAAGGTTTAGCTCCTGTTGTTACACGGCTCTTGTCGCTCAAGAATCGCCACAAAATAGCTCTCTACTACTATAGGTGTTAGAATTTAAGTTGGGTGAGTCTTTGGTCGAGTGTAATCGCCCAGCATGGCAGCAACTCATGTTAGCGCTGGTGCTCTGATGATTTGAGCCCGAGCGAGCATGCACGGTTCCACTTTAGCTCAGTACTGCTATTACCTAGCTCCCACAGTCCACCGTGACCTTTCTGAAGAGAGGCAACAACGACACATATTTCAGTGTGTTAGGGTTGTTTTGCTCTGCATGGAGCTTTGCCTACTGTATACTGAGTGCCAGCTAGTCATGTCCACTGATGCATGGCAGAAATGTTGTCAGCCTTAAGCTTCCTGTGCATTGTGACAGAGTATCACACTATGATGAGAAACAGATAGCAGTCCAGGTAGCATTGCATACCCAGGCGTGCATGTTACGGTCTTAGGTACAAAAGAGCAGCACAGGTATAAGCGTGCATGCTCGCTCAGGCTCAAATCGTCAGAGCACCAGCGCTAGCACGAGTTGCTGCCATGCCAGGCCAATACACTCGACCAAAGACTCACCCCAACTTAAATTCTAACACCTATAGTAGTAGAGAGCTATTTTGTGGCGATTCTTGAGCGACAAGAGCCGTGTAACAACAGGAGCTAAACCTTAGAAAGCGCAGTATTCGTTGCGCTTTCTGTGACTGCGCTTTCTGGAGAAAGCGCAGCGCTTTCTCGAGAAAGCCCGCGCTTTCTAAGGATTCCTAGAAAGCGCCGCGCTTTCTTGAGAAAGCGCAAATTCCTAAAAAGCGCGGAACATTATAATATATATATAATTATATATACAAACATACAATTTAGACACAGTACTCCGCGATTACATGCCTCGCGCTAAGGCACTCGGCAATTATTTCCACTGACTTTACTGTTTACATTTCTTTGGTAATCTGTCTTTGTTCCTTTTGTGTGTCCTGTTTTTCACTGGTTGGCGTTTGCATTAGCTTTCGCTAGTTGGAGTCACACTTGCCTTTGGAAAAGATTATTGAAATTTGGAATTTGGTGAAATTTGGAATTTGAAATTTGGAATTTGAAGAACCATTTTTAAAACCAAATTTGGAATTTTGTTTTAAAAATGGTTCTTCAACTGCTCTCTGTACTGGAGTTCTTAAGCAGATAGTTGCTAAATACATCCACAATGGATCTCCTGTATTCGCATGTTTTCTTGATGCTTCCAAGGCATTTGATCTTGTCAAACATGACATCTTATTTGATCTGCTTGTGTCACGTGGTCTTCCCTTGCCTGTGGTTCGTTTGCTAAGTTCTTGGTACTCTACGCAAAATTTATCTGTGAGGTGGAGAAATGCTCTCTCTTCTCCTTTCTCAGTATCCAATGGAGTTCGCCAGGGAGGTGTTTTGTCACCTGTATTGTTTTCTATTTATCTAGATGAGCTGCTTTTAAAGCTTGAGTCTACTGGAGTTGGTTGTTTTTGGAATAGCCATTATGCAGGCGCCCTTGCATACGCAGATGATATAGTGCTTTTGGCACCTTCTGCCTCTGCATTACGCACCGTTCTTGCTACTTGTGAATCACATGGTAGTTGTCTTGGTCTACATTTCAATCCTCTCAAGACTCAGCTTATTAATTTTCGTTTGGGTGTATCTGATTTTGACAATATTAATTCTAATTTCCTCTTCTGTGACTCGCCTCTCCAATTTTCTAATACCGTCGTGCACTTGGGTAACAAGCTAAAGTATAATCTCTGTGACGATGAAGATATTCTGCTAAAATCTCGTTATTTATCCAGGGCTGCTAATAGCTTATTTTCTACTTTTCCAAATATCGGACCGATTCCTACATGTATGACATATCTGTTTTCATCATATTGTCTAGCTCTGTATGGTTGCGAACTTTGGAATATTTCTTCTCCTGGTCTAAGGAGTTTAGAGGTTGTATTAAACAACTGTCTGCGGCGTATCTGGAGATTACCTCCTAGAACGCATATCGGTATCCTGCATCGATGTGCTAGAGTCCAAAGTATTTATAACTTGGTTTCTTCAAGATCGCTTAAATTTATCAAAAATGCAAAAAACAAGTCAAACACTTTGGTCAAACTGATCTTTAACGAAGATTTGGCTTATACTTTCTCTGGACACAATATTTTCTGTGGTCGTACTTATTTAAAAGAATATTCCACTGATGACGAGAGATGTGCTATAGTATTAAGAGATTTCCTGCTGTCATCAAGCACTGTTAACATTTGTCAGGGAAGCTCTTCTATTGACTTAATGCTAAGGACAATTGCTACTGATTAACATTAATTTTAAATCTACATGTACACCTTATGTGGTGTGTTTTTCAATAATAATAATAATAATAATAATAATTAAAACAATTGCCTTTGGAAAATATTAAAAACAAGAAAAAATGCCAAACTGAGCTAATGATACAAGTAAAACATAAGTCAAATAAGTAATACAGGAGTGCAGACACTTAATTGAGCAGATCTCAACATCCGTTCCCCAAGTGTAGTTTTTCTTCATTCTGTCAACATGTTTCACTACAGTGGATGGGTGGCACAATGTAACGAAAGGTCTGGGGTTCTTCTCAATAACATCCACGATCAATGAATGCTCTTCGTACAGATTGGTGATTTTCTTCTGTTCCTAATGCACCAATTGCAAGATGAAAGAGAAACTTCAAAACAGGCAGTTGCCATCACCAATAATAGCATGCCTGCAACGTGAATGCTCATGCAGAAAGTTGTCTAGTGCACATGAGCTTAGAGTGTGAGTGTGGACTGCAACAGATAGTGAGCTCTGTGTAGCTGCTGCACTGTTAAGACCAGAGATGATCTTTGGCACATGAGCAGCCTGAGCCTTGGACTGCATCTGTAAGTGCATATGCATTCAAAAATGAATAAGTTGAACTGCATGTGCAGTTATTTAATATTTATACCTTCTGTACAGTGCTTCCAGCTTAGCATTACCAGAAATAAAGGACATCACACGGAATTACGTTTATGCACAGAACACGATTTACTTGTAATGTAACACGATCAATATTATCACGGGTTGCTAATGACAACCGCTCCGTTCCGTGAAGGTCACCTTGGATCATAGTTCACTGTGTGTCTTCTTGCACAGTTTCTACTGGTCCCAGTAGCGTCTGTGGTACTGAAAAGGACTCCTATTGGTGCGCCTTGAACGTCTGTTTCCTTCGCTCTGAACCACCAATGAGATTCATCTAGAGAAAGTAGTTTATCGATGACTCGTTTCCGCCCGCGCAGGGCCGCTCTTGTTGACCGGTGACAAGATGGCTGCTGATCGACAGCCCTAGTTTTGCTTCGTTCTCGATCAGTTGCAGTTTTACCGGATAAAAATTCGATCATTTTGTTAGACAATTGCAACTGATCGAGAACGAAGCAAAACTAGGGCTGTCGATCATCAGCCATCTTGTCACCGGTCAACAAGAGCGGCCCTGCGCGGGCGAAAACGAGTCATCGATAAACTACTTTCTCTAGATGAATCTCATTAACGCGGCAAAGAACTGCAGAACTGCCCTTTCTCGACGATCGTGTGCGCGCATGGTTTAAGCTATGTTTATAATTCCAGCGCAAGTATAAATTTCAGGTATCTGGCTATCCATTGCACAAATCTGTGTTCTTAACTCGCAAAAATGCACAAATGCAAGCCTAAAACTTCAGTGACTCCCAAAACACACATTTTTGGTTCATTTCTGCGCCGTACAACGTTATGCAAGGAATTTGATCTTGCAAACTTGCTGTAGTGAAAGATGAACCATTCTGTGAGCTGTTTGTACAGTGAATTTTCTTAACTCAGCCAAATAGCCATTTCCCAGCCTAAAAACTTCAGCTACTGATGACTTATAATTAATAGTTGATAACTTTTGCAATACATAGCTCCGGCGCGAACTCGCACGTCGTTCAGATTTCAATGTTACGCCAACTGCAGATCATGTTTATTCTAATTGGTTGGCAAAAGCTGTTTCAAGCTGTAATAACTGCGGCAAACAACATTGTAGCGACAATCTGACTGCTGCTATCGTCTTTTCTACTATCCAGAAGACTGTTAAACGTCGATATTTTCAAAAGCGAGTTGCTTTGCCGCCGAGTTGCAAAGCGGAGCTTTTTCGAAAATAGAGCGGTTGCATGTGACGTCACGTATGACGTTTTTACTTCCGCGAGGCAAAAAAGTACAGTAAATCTGGCTCTTTGAGCGTGCACTGGACGCTTACGCAAACTCGAGAGGCCATTTTATGGCCGCCATGGGCTAGCTACAGATGCTTGCTAGCTGTAGAGAGCCATAATACCTCTCAAAACGCAGTTTGTACAAATTTTTCAAAGTAAGCGCCAGCGTGTTCTCGAGTTCACTAGCAAGTATAATAACTACAAACAGTCCATTGGCAACCTCAACGCGGCTCCTCGTGTTTGCGTACGCTTCCAGTGCACGCGCAAAGTACCAGATTCACTGTACATTTTCATTGAGAAGGGCAGTATTTTGCCACGCGGAAGTAACGTGACGTCATAATTGAAGGGGTCAGTGGAAAAAGGGGATAAGTCACATTTTTGTCAAAATTGAGTTTTTGATTTTAAAACATAGCTATACCTATCTAGTGTTTGCGCGCAAAGTTTCCAGTGGCAAAGCTAGTTGGGATTTTAATTGGCTAGCAATTATTTGAGAGTCACTTAATAACTGGTTTTAATAATTAAATTTTCGTGAAGTCCGTATATTTTTGTCTGTAAATCAGAACAAAATGGAGAGGCTCGACTTCAAGCACGTGTCATGCGTGTTCTGCTACTCGACGAGGGCGTAAAAGACTCTGACACATCGATCAGTGGACAAGGGAATGAAGGGAAGTTAACAATAACAAGAGCAGTGAAAAAGCTTACACAACTTACAAAAGTGAGCCCTAAAGTGCGAAGACACTAAGAGTGACTCATGGTTTCTTGCCACTCGGTCAATATCGCTGTGCTACTCGTTTAAGGACGGCATAGAGGAAACGTATCTTTGATAATTTCTGTCAATTAGCAGATTTGGTGAAAGAGAAGACAACGGCAAGGACTTACTGCACCCTCGAAATACTCAATAAAGTCAGGATGAAGTCGTCTTTTATTGCAGATGAGCCTTGGCAAAAAAGTTTGTATTTTTAAAGGACGAAATAAGTAGGGTCCACTTAACCCTTTAAGCCCAATGACGCAATTTGGCGTCATACATACTTCAGACAGCATAACTTTATGAAAAAGTGCTAAAATATCCCAAAATTAAGCCAAATTGAAGAATACAAATAACCGCCCAAAATTGACTGGTTTTCGGTGCGCCCCTGCGCTAAACGTATTGGCTTCAGCGTTTCTATGGCTTCGGTGCAAATTTCACAACATTTTAGGAAAAACAAAATGGCTGCCAAGAAAATCTGGACATTTTATGGCTTCGGGTGCTCGGAAAACACATTTTTGCGCATTCCTATGATCTGGGCTACATTTTAAACTCACCAAAACTACGTCTATTTGTATGTACTTTTCAGTAGCCAGCCCCAAAGTACTAACTTTGAGCAAAATTTGACGAGGTCGCTGCACTTTATCGGCTTCACTTTCGAAGTGGGAGGTGCATATCGACCGACTTGACGGTGGGCAATTGCGGCTACTCGCTGGCGTAAAAGGACGCAAACTTGAGACCAGTAGCACAAAAGACACACGAGATATTCACGATAGAAGTGGTCAGCATTTACGAGGTTAAAATTTCAGCAAGATAATTTAGTAATTAAAGGGTTAATGACTTTAACGTGTCGATATTGTATCCTGACGGCCACCACTCAAGTAGCTGACCTTCACAAGATGGTGCTATTCCTTTCACCAGCATGCAGAGAATATTTCAACTCACTAGCAGACCATGTAGTTTTCACTAGATTCTGATGACTAAGTTGATGAATGAATGCTTGGTGAAATTTGTGTCATACACTCATTAAAATAAGTTTAATATTTTAGTAAAAACATACAGTTTTAATAAGAACACTTGATACTATGTATGAAAAAATTTTGGTTAGTGTTCAGCGCATAAAATCTGAGATATTAACAGTTAAATAACCTGAACTTTAACCCTTGATTTCTCAAAAGTAATAATTAGTGACTTATCCCCTTTTTCCACTGACACCTTCAATTGTGACGTAGATGCAACCGCTCTATAGACCACTTGGGCGCTAATATATAGCCGTAATAATTCTATAGGAAAAAAATTTCATAATATTTCAAAAGAGGCCTATGTCGAGCTAGCTAGTTCACCATGCCATGGTATTGCTGTGCTGTTGGCTGCAACAACCGCCAAGGAAAGTGTGGAAAGCGGTTTTACAAGTTCCCAGCGGACAAAAGACAAAGGCAGGCTTGGATCAGAGCAGTAAAACGAAAGGACTGGACTCCTAGTAAGCACTCCAGAATATGCAGCGGGCATTTTGTCAGCGGTAAGTCTCACGAACAGCAAATATTGTATGGTTTTTTTGATGTAACATTGAAATATGTGTTTTCTATGTAGGTAAATACTCCAAAGACCGTCTAAGTGTTGACTACGCTCCTTCTGTATTTTCTTTTAACTCCAAAGGATCTACCAATCAAGAATCAAGCAGACACTTACGAGCTATCGCAAGATCCGAGCGTAAGAATACTTGTTTAGAAGGCATTCCATCTAAAGTTCGAAAGAACACACACATACTAGATACTGACAGATCGAATAGTGAGCAAAGCCGTGCGGAAATGGTAACTGATCATGAAATAGGTCAAGTGGAAGGCAGTGAAGCAGTGGAGAATGAACTTGAGGAAGATTTAGCTGATGTGGAAAATGGTGTGGTAGAGAAAGAAGTGGCAGATGAAGAAAATGTTGTGGTGGAAGAAATGGCACAAGAAAATGGTGAGGTACAAGAAGAAATGGCAGAAGAAAATGGTGTGGTACAAGAAGAAATGGCAGAGGAAGAAAATGGCCATGGTGTGGTAGAGGAAGGAGTGGATGAGGAATACAGTTCAGCAATGGATGAGGAAAATGGTATGGTAATAGAAGAAGCTGATGAGGAATATGGTTCGGCAGTAGAAGTGAATGAGGAAAATGATGTAGTAGAGGAAGAGGATAGTGAAGGTGATGTAATAGCACTGGAATATGATGACCAAGAATACTTTGAGGTACTGGATGAAGTCAATATGTCAGTAGAAGAATTAAGTAGTGAATTCGAAGAAGATAGACTTGGAGCTGATGACGAAGAATTAGATAGTGAATTCGAAGAAGATAGACTTGGAGCTGATGATGAAGTCACAGAAGAGAGTGACCAGCTGAGTTTTAGTGATCTGCAGAATGAGTTACTAGAGTGTGAGTATGAAGTAGCTCAACTGCAGTATGATAAACATATTTTGGAGTCTGGTAGACATGTCATGGAGCAAAAAATTGCCAGTCTGCAGAGCACAGTCTTCAAGCTAAATGGTTGTGTACAGAATCTGATCAGAATAAATGCTAGACTCCGAAAGTTTGTATTCCAGGCCTCTATGCTTCATAATGACAATAAAAGAACCCTTTATTACACAGGCCTTCCGTCATATGCACTTTTCTATTCGCTTTTTGAAATTCTTGCTCCTTATGCTAAAAATGAGTGCACACAAAGTTGTTCTTTGCCGAATCAGTTTCTTTTAATATTGTCCAAATTGCGTCTAGGTCTTGCCAACAGAGACCTTGCTTACAGGTTGAATATAACAGAACCTGATGTGTCGACCATACTCCACAATTGGATGGATCTCATGTATCGTGAACTTCGGCAATTAATCATCTGGCCTGATCGACAAACATTACGAGAGAACTTGTTAGAATGCTTTAAGGGTTACTATTCAAACACAGTCTGTATCATTGACTGCTTTGAAGTATTTCTTGAGCGATCAGTTGGGTTTCAACCAAGGTCAGGCACTTATAGTAACTACAAAAAACACAATACGATTAAAGTTCTGATTGGAATTACACCAACTGGGTCAATTTTCTTTGTTTCAAAGGCATGGGGCGGCCGAGCTTCTGATAAAATCATAACTCAAAAGTCTGGGTTTCTTGACATGATTTCTTATGGTGACTTGATCCTAGCCGATCGCGGCTTCAATATCCACGATGAACTGGCTGTGAATGGTGCTAGACTGGGCATTCCTGCCTTTACTAAAGGCAAACAGCAACTATCTGGTAGAGAAGTTGAAGAAACACGACGTCTTGCCAATGTGAGAATTCATGTTGAACGAGTTATCGGCCAACTAAAGAAGAAATATAAAATCTTACAAGGAAGACTTCAAATTACACTTATCAAATGTCCATCAGATGAAGGCAAGGACCTTGCTACAATTGACAAAATTATCACTATTGCATGCGCACTAACTAACTTGTGCAAATCAGTTGTTGAGAATACTGAGAAAGAATGTTAATAATAATTATGTTGAAAATTGAATAGACAAAAAGTACTAGCTAGCCTAGGGTTTACAGTCTTTACAGTACCAACTTCCCCTTGGAGTACGTTTGATTCCAACACACGAGAAATGAAACCAAACACGTGAGCAACTGGGATTTTCACACTCGATCATCTTGCCTTCAGCCTCACTATTACAGTAACAATACTTGACAGTAGAATTAGGTGCTTCAGCATCTGCTTTAACCTTCCGAGTCAGAAGTTCTGGGAGTATGTATTTAGAGAAAAACATTCTCAGCTTCTGTAACATAGCAGTAGTAAATGCCTTGTCCTTTTCAATGCTTTGCACAAAGATACCTTCAGTTGTCCAGCACACAAAATCACACCTTTGGAATCCGGTTACAAGAAGTTGACCTTGCACCTGTGAGTAGTACTTGTGCTTTGTTTTAAGAATAGCACCGTTGCTACTTGATTCAAGACAGTATTGCTTGTCAGACAAAGCTCTTGCTGATGTTGGCACCTCAAAGCGATATTTGTAAGGGCACTTTATTTCAAGTAAACGAGACGGACAGCAATCACAAGAGCAAATACCATCAGGACTAGCACCAAGGTAGGGGAAAGCAGGGTTAACGACAAAGCCAGACAGTGAAATGTTTAAGTTAGCATGACTTGTGCACTGTTGTTGAAGGTATGCATTTCTTGCCCTTTCCTCATTTTCTCGTCCCCATTTAAGTGCAGGAATTTCAGGGTTGACAGAAGAATACCGCAAGATAGACTTCAATAGCGGTGATGGGTATTTGCGGCCAGTATGCTTAAATGCATCGTGCATATACGAAGCTGTAATGCGCCCCATTCTATGCTCAAACCACAACTCCGAAGAGGCTTGTTGCTTAGTTGACTCGAAAAGATGTAATGCTTGAGACCTACTAACTCTGATGTCTTTGAATTCTGTTAAGCATCTCTCCCTAAGTTCCTCTTCGCTCCACTCTGACGACTGGGAATCATACATTGTACACAACAAAGCTGGTAAATGACCACCACTGACAGTGCCACAGTCTTCAATACCTTCTGATAACACAGGTGGAATATCTTGTGGTTGTGAAGAAGAGGAGATAGATAAAGGTGTTGAAGTAAGAGGCTCAGATGGAGACTCAGGTGTAGGTTCAGGTTGTGAAGTGAGAGGCTCTACAGCTGAAGTTTGACTTTCAGATGCATGCTCAGGTGCTGTTGTAGAAGAGCAAGAAGGCCTGTTTCGGTCTGGTTGCAGGTTAAATTCCGGCACACATTTGAAAACAGCAGCAGAAGGATAAGCAGAATAAATCTTTCGCAAGAGATCCATTTTGGATATGCGTGGACGATAGTCAGCTTCAGTGCATATTATCGGCAAAATGGTGCCGTCGGCACTTCTTTTCCTGCTAGGTCTTCGGAAATTAATCATGTAGACTGGAGCAGCTTCAACCTGCATAGAATCAAAATAATAATTGGTATACAACATAGATTATTACACTGACTGTTGATGAAAAAGTCTGGTTCCATAAACATGGCAGAGAAGTGCAAGTCTTTGTTGCTATACCAAGTCGTATACATGCTTCAACTTTAAACAGCGTGGCTGCTACGTGTGAACACACTTCTCCACATCTGTAATAAATAAAAAGCTAAATGTTTGATTATTATAGTAGTAATCAAACTTACCCAGCCATACAAGTACAGTGCGCAGTCAAAACCACTCCTGACTTCTTCTCTGTTGCAACCCATGCATTGTGTGGTGAATTGGTCACCCTCTGTGAGGGTTTCACTTTAGCCCTCAGCAAGCACACGTCACTATTAGATTCAACTGAGCAATAGAACACAGTCTGTACCCATCCACTAAAAAAGAACATTGTAAAATAATGTTAATGATAGCTTGTAGCTTGCTACAGGGGCTCACCTGCTGTAATAATTATAAGCCTCAAGGCTCTTGTAGGCTTGCATGGTCTCTTGAGTGTATATCCCGGGAGTTTTAATCAAGTACGAATAAATATTCCCAAATTCGACCGGTGGCCATAGAGAAAGATCATCAATCCATTTATTATCAGGGATTTGATACGGATCTAGACAGTCTTCAAACTTCCTCTTAGAAAACTGCTCCACTTTCTCCCAATATCTTCGTTTATCTGGCAAAGACAGTCCCGAAAGATGACTAAGAGCCATAAGTAACAGTGCTACAAACAGTATTAGCGAAATCCCAGCAGCGCTGTGGTACACCCTAGGCCTCTTTTTCGAAAACTCGTGGCAGACGAGGGCGTGGTACCTATGACGCGCATTAGAATTATTACGGCTATATATTAGCGCCCAAGTGGTCTATAGACGTCAGTCAGTTGAAAAGTGTCTTATGGATTCCTAGATAGTAGAAACGACGATAGCAGCAGTCAGATTGTCGCTACAATGTCTTTTGCCGCAGTTATTGCAGCTTGAAACAGCTTTTGCCAACCAATTGGAACAAGCATGATCTGCAGTGGGCGTAACATTGAAATCTGAACGACGTGCGAGTTCGCTCTGGAGCTATGTATAGTTGGTTGTGAGCTGTAATATTAGATGCACATAATCTACAATGCTATACCATACTTCAGACCAGATTTGAGGATTGTATCACCTTTGATAAAATTTTTACAGCATAATATGTGAAAATATCAAAATTGGACTCTCTAAGCTGGAAGCACTGTAATTGACCAGTACACTTTCTCTTCATGCACCCTTTCTTTTTTATCTTCATGGACCACCGAATCATCTCGTGGCCTTGCAATTACTACACATCCAAGCAGCCCTGGCACTGCAAGCACCTTCCTCCTAACTTAGTATAATTACAAGTTGCTCCATGAATGCAGATGCAGGTTTATTTACGCTGTTTACCAGTAGTGTTGCTTTGTGCTGTAACACTGTTGCTTAGTGTTGCAATACTATACTGCTGCCTTGTGTTGCAACAGCACAAGGCAGTTGCTATACTATACTAAGTGTTGCTATACTATACTGCTGCTATACTGCTGCCTTGTGTTGCACAGCACTGCGGCTACAGTACCAAGGCTGGCTTGTTGAATATCTAACTACTAGGTGTACTGAGTACTCTGCTGTGTTAATAATCAATGGCTTCAACAATAACAAGTGATTCTGAACTTGAAGAGGGCAGTAGTTCAAGGAAGTCCCAGAGAGTGTATTGTAATTGAAGTCTGCTATAGTCATAGATGAAGAGAAGACACAGTATCATCGAATGGACACAATATGGGCATATCTTGAGTGGCCTCAGAGGAGTTGATGGCATGTTACGATTTCCCAAACTTGCAAAAGTTGCACGATTAGTACTTGTTATTCCCCATTCAAATGCTGATGAAGAGCGCGTTTTTAGCATGGTAACAAAGAACAAAACAGTGTTTCGCTCAAACCTTAAGCTTGATGGCACATTGGGAAGTATTCTCAAAGTAAAACTGGCCTCCAATTCTGAATCATTTACCACATTTGAACCACCATCTACTGTCTTGGAAACAGCAAAGAAAGCAACAAGACAATACAATCGTGCTCACAAAAACTGAGAACAGTATCATCATACGCATGTCATGTGAATTATTAAAATTTGAAACCCCTGAAAGCATGTCTCACTCATTTTACCCTAATCTCACTCATTTTGATTGAGTGTGTCACTCCTTTGTGAAAAAAGGGTTGGCATGTCTGTAAAACACATAACCAGCTAACAATGATTAGACATTAAGGTGGCGGTATACCCGTTTTTATGAATATTAATGAGCGACTTTCTTTTATCTGCAGCTCGTGACAGAGCAACGCTAGCAGCGTGAAACTCGCTCTGATGCATCAATGAGTGTGTCTCAATGTATAATGCAGCTTGAAACGTTGCACAATATTCTACACCAAGGAATAATGTAGGAACAATCGACATCGTACGGATACGTATTTTTCACGCCAAAATCTCTCCTGACTAACCGTGCAGCAAAGGTTACCAGCTGAAATTCGACTCTTATAAACCATTTCTAGGTGCTGACGAAGAGTTTTCTGCATTTACTTTTCTGATTTTAAGAAAAAACACTTTTACATTCTAGATCATGGCTGATTTTGCAGTGACGTCCATGTTTGTCGATGCATAGAACAGCTACGTTCAGCGTGGGTCAACAAAACTCTTCGTCAGCACCTAGCAATGGTTTATAAGAGTCGAATTTCAGCTGGTAAGCTTTGCTGCACAGTTAGTCAGGAGAGATTTTTGGCGTGAAAAATACGTATCCGTACGATGTCGATTGTTCCTACATTATTCCTTGGTGTAGAATATTGTGCAACGTTTCAAGCTGCATTATACATTGAGACACACTCATTGATGCATCAAAGCGAGTTTCACGCTGCTAGCGTTGCTCTGTCACGAGCTGCAGATAAAAGAAAGTCGCTCATTAATATGCAAAAAGGTCTCTGTCTGTAAGTTACAGAGGGGCGAATATTTAATGAGAAAACACGATTTCGGCAAAAATCCCCTACCAGCAAGAGCGATGGAAGAAGATACATATCCTTTGGCCAGAGCGCCAAAAAAATGCCACCTCACGCCCTCCCCACAACCCACCCACCTCTAAGTGGGTCTCTCGTGATTGCCGAGTACGAAATAATTTTGTTCCAAATACGGCAAGTGCTATTGGAGTGTAGGCCGGGTACACCCATTTTCCTTGTAAAACGGGCAAGTAATAGCCAGGACACTGTAGATTATATTGTGCAAAGGGCAGCAAGAAAGAATAGTTTGGGTTTTCCTGGCTTAATTAACACACAGTGATTCACCATCTCACATCTGGGTCAACACACACCATTCCTCATCAGGGGCGTAACTAGAAATTTGTAACCGAGTAAAATTCGTGTATTGTATACTGTAAAAAAAAACAGAATGATAGAATGGACAAAGGAAGTGATGTGTATTATCCGTGATCTGGGCGGAGTTGGTGGGTGTGCTATTCATGATGGCTGAACAACAACACGATGAGGAAGATTGCATTAGCGCGTTCAAGAGAGGGAACAAGCTGATGGCGGAGCAACTACTACCCCGCATACCACTACAAGCTGTCCGTACCATCACGACAACATTCAAGTTACCAGTCTTTGTTGGATTTTGTTCCAGTATGGTAACTCTAGTCCACCTAGCTGCGTACTGGGGCTGGGGAGATGTCATTACTGCGCTAGTGTCTGTGTACTACTGCGCCGCCAACAGTAAGGACAGCGCGAAACGGATTCCGTTGCACTATGCCGCCTACAATGGACACGTCGAGGTTGTCAAATATTTCATCACTGAACTACAGTGCGACCCTATGAAGAAGGACAATAATGGATGGACACCACTTCACTTAGCTTGTCGTATTGGTCAAATCAACATTGCTCAGTACCTCATCAGAGAGAAACACTGTAACCCATCATGTGACGACACAGCTGGTGGCCGGACGTGGACACCACTTCAACTTGCTTGTGTTTTTGACCACGCCCACATTGTGAAATATCTGTTGTCAACTGGACAAGTAAATCCACTGACTAAGGACAAGTTAGGCCGCACTGCATTATCCTATGCTAGTATGCACTATGACATCATCAAACTATTTGAACCATTCGAAGAGTGCAGGACAGCCTTCCCAGTGCACACGTTCACTAAACTGATTCTAACAGGAGACAGTGGAGCAGGCAAGACTACCACAGCTAAGCACCTCGTTCACCTAGCTAGTAGAGCTAGTTCTGATGTACCTGTAGACTGTGTTGCTAATGTCGAACGCTACACGGCAGGGATCGTTCCACACCACATCCAGAGTGAGCAGCTGGGCAACTTTGTCGTGTACGATTTCGCCGGACAGCAAGAATACTACTCCAGTCATGCTGCCGTACTCGAGCAAGTGATGCGAACGTCAGCAGCCATGTTTGTCTGTTTGATAGACCTGCGTAAGAGCAACGAGAGTATCTGTCAGTCACTCCACTACTGGCTAAGCTTTATCGACAATGCCTGCAACACAGCAGAGGGACGGTCACACGTGTTGATCGTGGGCAGCCATGCCGACCAGGTCACATCATCAGTGGAGGAGAAGAGCTCACTGCTGCAGACCATCATAGCTACCAGAAGAGTAAAGCGACAAGAGTATGTTGGGTGCATTGTTATGGACTGTCGCAGACCCAACACTGATGCTTCACGTCGTTTGATCACCATACTCGCCAACAGCCAGAAAGCCATCACTGCCAGTCAGCCCATCATCCACTACTATAGTCACGTCGTCTACGCATTCCTTCGTACGAAGCTGACAGTTGTAGGCTGTACACTACACGATCTAGTCTCTGCATTTGATAAAGAAAACGATTCTTCTCTTCCTAGCGACCAGTCTGTCCTCACTGAGATCCTGACCACACTCAGTGATAAAGGTCTCATCCTTTTCATACACCATCCCCACTCCAGCTGGGTTGTAGTCAAGACAAACGCCTTTCTAAATGAAATCAATGGAACACTGTTTGCCCCTCGTCAATTCAAAGAGCATCGTGACATTCTTGCCAGCAACACTGGCATAGTATCCACCTCCAGCCTACTTAGTGTATTCCCTCACCACAACACAGATATGCTTGTCGGATTTCTTCAGTCACTGGATTTCTGTCGACGAGTTGAGCCCTCAGTACTAGAGAACACCAACCTCCAGACCACACCCCCTCACTCTAAAGCTGATCTTCTATTCTTCCCTGGTCTCGTTCAGTCAGAGCGACCAGACAGCCTCGTCCAGCATGGAGCGCTTGAGTTTGGCTGGTGTCTGGGGTGTGTGGATCCATACGAGTTCTTTAGCTCTCGTTTTCTTCACGTTCTCCTCCTCTCAGTGGCTTACAAGTTCCCTCTAGCCAGTCAAGGTCTCCATCGTGTGTGCAGAGTGTGGAGGAATGGCATCTTTTGGAGAAATTATGATGACATCACAACGGTGATAGAGCTCCTTGACAACAACCGATGTGTGTTGGTGGCAATGTCATGCAATGACTCCACTCCAATTGAGCATGCTGAACTACGCAGTTCTCTCATTGGTCTAGTTCGGTACCTCCAACAGCAGTATTGCCCTCGTCTCAATGTACGTGAGTTCCTCATCTCTCCTGATCTCATCCAGCGATACCCTCTGGATAACCTGCCCGACTCTGACCTATTCGACATCCATCACGTCGCTCAATGTGTCCTCCTCCGCAAGTCAGTGGTTCCCAGTTATCAAGATGGGCGTAGTTTCTTTAGAGTCCAATCGCTTCCCTTTGACCCATATCACCAGCTTAGTTCCTCCTCCGTCTCTCAGCTACTCAACCCTGTCATGGCTGACCAGCCAGTTCCTGCCCCCCTCCTCCATGAGGTACGAAAGCTCTGCCATCACTCTAAGGTGGACTCACTAGTGTACAAAGAACTGAGAGAGCATCTGGACAAGCTGAGTCTGTTTGCAGGCAGGAATCCTCTGGTAAGCTGTACTAGAGCATGTGATGGTATAGTGTTTCTCTGGTGTATACAGGAGGTGGCTGAGCTAAAGAAGGAGGATCTCCCAAGTGACACAACTGCTACTGGTGACCCCTGTAGTACCCTCAGTGAGTCACAGTACACACATGTACACAAGTTGTGACAGTGGTACTCCTCTATACAGGTATTGATGATCTGGTTGATGTAAAGAAATTCTTGAAGAAGGTAGTTGACTGGCAGAGTCTAGGACTTGAGCTAGGACTGCTCTATCCTACACTAAAGAGGATTAAGAAGGAACAACATGGAGACATTAGTGACTGTATGATGGAGATGATATCATCGTGGCTGCAGCAACAAGACCATGTCTCTCGGAAAGGTATCCCATCGTGGGCAGTGCTGAGAACTGCACTAGAGGAGATAGGAGAGCATCAGTTAGCCAGTGAGATCAGTATCTGATGGTGAGTTGGAGTAGATGACTGTGTGTGTGTTTATCAGTTGTCTCTCATACAGGAGGACTAGGAGCTGACATCTGAACACTTGTAATTTTGCACAGAATTTTATGTAACATCTAATAATTTTTGGCAATTATTTTTGCACCTTGGAGCCAAAAATCTATTTTTTTACTGATATGTATCACCACAAGTTGATGAGAGACAAGAGAAAAATTGACATTCACATAATAATTTATTTGTAGTACAAACCAAAAATTTTAAAACATCAAAATTAATAATAAATATTTATTTATTATTGGGAGGGGAGTGATAATGGGAAAACAGGACGAGGAATTTGAATACGCTCATAGATCTTGTTGTGTTTGGGGTTATAAATATTTTAGTGGTTGAGAGCATGAGTGAAATAATATTATCAGTGATAAGGTGTGTTCTGATGATGTCATCATGCCATCGCTTCTAGCTCTCTGTGAGTTTTGAATGCATGCTTCAATGGTTCTGCTGCTTTCATATTGAGAATAAAAGCAGCAGAACCATAGAGAACAGACAGTATGATGTAATAGGCCAGGAACAGTCAAATTTGATAGTGAGACATACAATTAATGACTATAGACAGCCATAAAATGCAAGGACCAGCACAAGATTTTAAGTCCTGGAAAATTAATATGAAATAAGAATAACAAAATAATAGCAGTATTTTGTCGCTATTATTGAAGTGTTTCTACAACAAAATACGTATTAATCCTTGATAATAAATTATTAGAAGGAAAGTACTATGGAAGCTTATCATAGTGACTATACAAGCAAGGTCATGACATAACTCAACTCTGACCCTCTACATACAGTATAGTGTAAACTGATAGTGACTATATCACTATGTGGTCACCTTTACATCAGCATTATCAGCACTGCACAAACAGGTACATAAAGAGTTGGCTATACTGCCGGATTGCATTTCAAAGGTAAGTAGCTGTTTATTTCTACCTACTTGACTTGATTCTACTCACTGCATGTAGTGCTATACTATCATGCCTTCTGGTGGAGGATCCGCTGGTGGAGGAGGAGGAGGAGGAGGAGGAAGAGGCAGTTGGAATTTCAGTCGTAGCTACAGCTATGGATACACAAAGCGATACAGACGTGAGGTCCACTACTCTAGTGAAGACTGTGACTGCTGTGACTGCTGTGACTGCTGTGACTGCTGTGACTCCAGCTGCTGTAAATGCATAGGCATACCTCTCATTATAAAAGTAAAGTAAAAAAGCTTTAATAAAAAACTGAAAAGTGTAGGGATAACTCTTAAAAAAGGAAAGGAACAAGATGGGATGATGCTTGCAAAAGTAAAGGAACAAGATGGAAAAATGCTTGCAAATGTAAAAGTCCCAAGTATCCCTACATCAGCGGCTTGCTGCGACGACGTGCAACTGACAAATGCGGAATCCTCTTCCTATACCTTTACAACCATCAATTACTTCATCGGACTGCGTCCTCCAAAACACAGATACCTCTAGTTGTTTACAACCGTCAATTACTTCATCGGACTGCGTCCTCCAAACACAGATACCTCTAGTTATTTACAACTGTCAACTACTTCATTGGACTGCGTCCTCCAAACACAGATACCTTTCGTTATTTGCAACTGGTAAGCACTTCATCGGACTGCGTCCTCCAAACACAGATACCTCTAGTTATTTAGAACCGTCAATTATTCCATCGGACTGCGTCCTCCTTCAAGCCGCTGATGTAGGGATACTTGGGACTTTTACATTTGCAAGCATTATTCCATCTTGTTCCTTTACTTTTGCAAGCATCATCCCATCTTGTTCCTTTCCTTTTTTAAGAGTCATCCCTACACTTTTCAGTTTTTTATTAAAGCTTTTTTACTTTACTTGTTCCTGTTACTTTTTTGAAGTTTGAACTTATTAGTGTTAGATGTTATTTCATTTTGACAACTCTGTGAGCAGCAGACACTAGTCTAGCATGCAGATGTGAACGTGCACGGGTCTTGAGAGTATAAAGAGTGTGGTTTAAAATAATCATTTGATATTACCAATCATTCAATGAAAGGTTTAAAATAGTTAAAGAGGTTGAGGACGCAGACAGCAAATATCAAGTCCAGGTATGATTTGACAACATGATGATACTTGTTAGTACTGTAATATGGATGAAGAAGAGACTAATACTGACACTGACTCGATCCGATGATGATGCTGCAAGCCTAAATAGTTGGACCACGCCTAGTAGAATCCTGTTGATGCCAATATCACACTCACAGTGGCTTCTAGTCCTTACGCTGCGTGGTCTAAGAACCTTTCTGTGCGTAGAATCTTGCTGCCGGTAACTTGAGCTACTACTCATGCAGTGTTCACGTCTGGGCATGTCAGTTTTAACCCGCCATCTGAAGCTTTAACGAACAGATCAGTGTTAATTAGAGTATAGTACAGCTCTACACAAATTTCATACCTCTGGCTTGCGCGCTGAAGCGTCCAGACCAGAGACAAAACGCAGTATCGATCAAGATAGCTGCAAAACCGATGTGGGTGGAGTCAATGATAAGAAGCGACAAGAGGGTTAATTATTTAATGGAGTCTTCAGTCCAAAACGGCCTAAAAACCATGTTTTTCAAGGATTACTCGCTTCTGGTAGTGTTTAATGCCTATCTAAGAAGTAAGTGCACTATTCCAGATGTATACACGTGCAATTGTGCAGGTTTGGTAGTGATTCGTTCACTCAGGACAGCGCTAGGCTTACTGAAAGAAGAAAGAAGATGAACAATTCGCGTGGGCGGCGATTTTTGTTTACCACTTTAGAAACGTCTGCTCGCTTCGCCAAAGGTATTTCCAAGCTCAGAACAATCGCCTGATCAATCCTAGATGTCTGGAATGTCGAAAAACGCTACAACAACGAAGATCTTCAACGGCCTCCCTGAGAGTCGCCATCTTGATTTTCATCGACAAGCAAGCAGTCCCGGCGACTTTCATAGACTTCCTACAAGCGCTCGCACTTCAGATTCCCTTAGGGATAGTGAAAATGCAGTAGAAATGTATAACAGTGGAGATATGTGCGAAAACTCATTTTCACACATCAGTAGCCGCCATCTTAGTTCGAGGTCATCCCTACATATCATTGCCGATCGGCAATGATAATTCTTCTACCAGCTTTGGGCATTTTCTTTATTTTCAGTATTGTCATAGTAGCAGTTAGCCTTGGGGCCCTTCAATATGGTTTAGTATCACCTTTGTTCTTCTCTCCTGGTGATACACGGATTGTGTCTTATGGATCCCCTTCTTTCTGTGCCGGCGTAACTCTCAGAGATCAGTCAATCCGTGTAGGATCCTCTCTGTATCTCATTACAGATACTCCTGAACTCACTGACCAGAACAATTTCACCATTGTCAACAACGAACTGACAATAGCTGACAACAACTACCGATACTGGAGCTACTATCTGTACCCTGACTCTGAATTCACCTTGGAGCTGTGTACTCTACCTGATTCAGCTGGTGGTGTATTTTATCTTATCAGGAGAAAGACCAGATTTGATAAGTAGGTTGAAGAACCTACAACTGATCTCGCTGTTGGCTTCTTTTCGAAAGGACCTTTGCCATGCTCTGAGCCTAAGCATCATTTCTCATTTCAAGTAGAGTATGAAGATGACTATTATCTTGTCTATTTCAACAATAATCATTACACAAACCGACCATTTCTTCGATTAAATCTCACAATGTCATTCTACCGATTTGAGTACTCAACTGAAGATCTTGAATCAGTTGCAAACTGCTCTGTTGCTACAACTGGTGAGTGCACTGTACCCGTCCCATACAGCTCAAACTATCGAGCTCTGATTGTCACCGGTATACCCGAAGACCCGGATTGGGAAGAGAATGTTGATGTGAGTTGGCGCTGTGCAGACAGAACATGGGCTTATGCTACTGTGATCCTAGTACCTATGGCAGTAGTTGCCACTATCATTGGAACAATAGTGACTATCATATTCTGTGTATTAGGAAGATACAAGTATCGGCGCTACCAAAAGCGAAAACGTAGGCAAAATCAACAAACATCAGAGAAAGTCAATAACGAACCAACTGATGAAAGTAAGAGCCAAGAGCTGCCTCCAGCAGAGCCTACTGCTACCAGTGAAGATGATGATTTTAAAAGTGTTGATCCATCTTGAAAGACAGATAAATACACACACTAAAATTATATTCAGCCAGGAAGCTGTGATAGTGTGTTGTCAATTTGAACAACACAAGTGTGATTTTCAAGCTTGTATTAATTTTATAACTAAATTGTGTGCTGTTGTAATCAGGCATAAAAATTAATAAGGTTTTTTTGAAAGATGATTCTTCTGTTTATTGCTGCACCGCCGATATAATTATAAAAGGATTATAAAAACAAAAGAATGAGCATGAGAATGTACGCCATCATTGGTAAAATTAATGATATCCATCTTGCTCCCGAACTAGCACCTGAGCCCAGCGTCTTGAAAAGGAAATCAATGTATTGATTAATTCGAGGTCATCCCTACATATCATTGCTTATCAGCAATGATATTAAAAATGAGCCATAGCCTATGCTGTAGTAACATGGTTGAACTCACAACTGATGAACTCCACATGGTGCAATCTCACAGTGTATGCTCATGCAAACTAGCTCCACCCACAAGAGACCAAAAAACATGCATGCTAACATACTTAATTTTACTTCATGCATGCGGAAAATTTAATGATTAATAATACAAAATTAATTGATAGATACTAGATCAGTGATTCAGCACTACTGTATTCACACAGAAATCAAACTAAAGTTTTACAATAAAAAATAATACTAATCACATAAAAACAATAATTACCTAAAATTACAGTTAGTGCCTGGGTACGAGGCTAGGATCACAGTGATTTCTTCAATTATGGTGACAATTTCATGTCCCAGCCGGTCCTCAGCTTCTCATCATTCACATGATAGTCCTCATTACCATAGAAACCTGTGGTTGAGTAGCTTAGCAGCACTGTACCTCTTCATGGGATCAATCTATACACACAGAAAGTACAACATACATGAGTCATTGACCACACCCACTGACACACCTCTAGACAGTGCTCCATGAAATCACACAATGACTCGTGTGTTGATGAAAACTCACTATACACCTTCTGAAGCTGTATGAGAGAAATACAATACTAGCTAGTGTAGTAGATACTAACACAGTACAATACTAGCTAGTGTAGTAGATACTAACACAGTACAATACTAGCTAGTAGATACTAACACAGTACAATACTAGCTAGTGTAGTAGATACTAACACAGTACAATACTAGCTAGTGTAGTAGATACTAACACAGTACAATACTAGCTAGTCTAGTAGACACTAACACAGTACAATACTAGCTAATGAAGTAGATACTAACACAGTACAATACTAGCTAGTGTAGTAGATACTAACACAGTACAATACTAGCTAGTGTAGTAGATACTAACACAGTACAATACTAGCTAGTGTAGTAGATACTAACACAGTACAATACTAGCTAGTGTAGTAGATACTAACACAGTACAATACTAGCTAGTGTAGTAGATACTAACACAGTACAATACTAGCTAGTGTAGTAGATACTAACACAGTACAATACTAGCTAGTGTAGTACATACTAACACAGTACAATACTAGCTAGTGTAGTAGATACTAATACAGTACAATACTAGCTAGTGTAGTAGATACTAACACAGTACAATACTAGCTAGTGTAGTAGATACTAACACAGTACAATACTAGCTAGTGTAGTAGATACTAGCACAGTACAATACTAGCTAGTGTAGTAGATACTAACACAGTACAATACTAGCTAGTGTAGTAGATACTAACACAGTACAATACTAGCTAGTGTACTAGATACTAACACAGTACAATACTAGCTATAGTGTACCAGATATTAACACAGTACAATACTAGCTAGTGTAGTAGATACTAACACAGTACAATACTAGCTAGTGTAGTAGATACTAACACAGTACAATACTAGCTAGTGTAGTAGATACTAACACAGTGTAATACTAGCTAGTGTAGTAGATACTAACCGGTAGAACACGGTTTAGTTCAGCTGAACCTACGAACGGTTCTACTGCTCTATAATCGCACACTCGATGGCGTCTCAATACTTCTTTCTGTTTGTCAGTGAGTTGTTGACCCGGGCCAGTAGTTGATTGGTTCAAGCTCAGTATCATAGTTCCCATCTGCTGCAAGTGACGTGGTCCATCAATATTGAGTAAAAGGACCATCATTAGTAAACCAAAGCTGAACACATCTAGTTTAGTAGTGATGAGAGGCATGACATCAAGATGGTTTCCAATACAGTGCAGGCAGCCCTGGGGACAAGAGACGGCAAGAACTCAATCACAAAATTAAATTGTCAGTAACTTAGTACACACGATGAAAATGAGTCAATGTCATGATCATTGTGTGATTGATTGAGGTTGTTTCATCATAAATCTCAGTCAGCTCTCACCTCAGGTATAGTACGGTGGGGTGTAATACAATTGGTTTGGGTTCAATTCTCGCTGCGTCCATATTTTTTACTTTCTTGTCCAGAAAACTTTAGTTTTTAGCTAACTACTCAACGATCCTTAGTGAGGGCCAGAGGCCCTGTGAGCTGAAATCAACTGTAGTTCATAAGTACTAGCCAATAAACACATTTTCTCTACACAGAATCTGCACAGAATCAAAATTTTGCGAGAAAATTCTGAACTCGATCTACTGCGCCTTTGGCCGCCATGGCCTATTGGTTGAGATGCCAGATCAGCTTTTCATTGCAGTCATGCCTAAGAAGCTCAAGAGTGTCAGATTCCGCGCAGTCTTCACCCAACCTACCACGGCCGTAGCCAGGATTTGGGGAAAGGGGTTGCGAATAGGCTTGAGCCGATTATGCTAGCATAATTTTTGGCATTTTCGGCATGATAAAGCATTGAGCATAATGCTAGCATAATAGGTACAATTTCCTACAAATGACGTCACTCAACGGGCGTGGTTGTAGGCCTGTGCGGCAAGCTCGAGGACGAGTGTAGATCTAGTCATAGATAAATGATCTAGTAGACTCTGCAGACATTAGCAATGATGACGAACTTGGCTACCTAGCCGACGGTGAAGTGACAGTTTAGGTGAACGAAGGAACAGGCACTAGTAGTGGCACTTCCAGCACTTCTGTATCGATACTAGACAGGCCGGCTGAGAGCGCCCACAGCGTCTGAACTGTGTTATGATAATCAATTAGACACCTGGCATTACGTAGCATAATAGGAAAAAATTGAAGCATAATAGGGGGGGAATTAAAGCATTGCTAAAAAGCATAATAGGCAAATTTAAAAGCATAATCGGCTCAAGCCTAGTTGCGAAGGGCAGGCGAAAATTTAGCTAATTAATTATTCATTAGGGCGTGTCAATCGACAGAGCGATCGCGTACCGTGCATGCATGATGCAACTATGAAGCTAGCCGTATTTTACTGCAGTATTCTACACTAGTATTTACTGAAACAGCGATTTGTGGAGTATAAACTAGCCAGTATAGTAATTTTCTGAAGACTTCAAGCGGACCGTTGGGTAGCCTGGGCGGTTAGTCCGAACCCACCGAACCCCCCTGTCTAGGGGCTTGCCTACGATAACCTATGATAACTACGAAGGAGTCACAGATTGAGTTTTAGCAAATCTTGAACTGAGAACTATTTTTTTCTCATTAATTCAGTTTGATTCCTGTTCTCACTTTTTTGACACAACTGCTTTACTAATAAAAAAGGACTGGTGATTTCGCCGCCTGATGTGATCGAAGTACCATCTTGTGCACAACAGAAGGGAGAACCTTGCTATACACTCCACGTTTACTTTGTTGCGTGCAACAATAAGGACACTGAGGAATAGTCAACCATGCAGCATGCTTTATTTTGGAAAACAATTGCACAGCTGAGACGGTAGCCGACACTGCACATTGACCAAATCCGGATTCAATCCTCCTCCAGGTGTGGATTTAGCAATCCAGCCGGGATAGCCTCGCGTCCGGATCCGGATTGGAGGCATCGTGCAAACGGGGCTTATGCAAGAAACTTGTAGAGCACACATTTGACCACAAAATTACTATTAATTTTTAGTAGGAAGTGGAGGCTGAGTATTATATTAACGCAATTTTTCAGTTGCATGCATAATAAGAAATCACTGCATTAATATTTTTTACTCAGAGAAGCAAAATACAGCCCATTCTAAAGTCTTAACTAACACAGCATACCTTCTTGCAAGTATTGCTTCCTTGATCTAGTACACGCAGGAGCTGTATACGCAGCTGGAATCAGTAAGTAAGTAAAGAATGCATGCAGTGTCATTGAGGTTAAATATGGTCAGGAATGTATTAATGCATTTAAGTATCTACATGACTTGTTGTAATAATTAAACCATAGTCATAACGATATCCTATGCATGCAGATGTACACAAATGAATTTAGTTAGTGCATTGCATCAGCAATAATAATTATACAATAGAATGAATCACTGATTTAACCTACATTGCAGTTAATTTGTGAGACCTTGCGTTCTGTTATATTAATTATAGATGTGTTGTTCACTAGTAAAATTTCATCAACAACCTCTCCTTTTTGATTTATAATTTTACGGGAATCGCCGCTGAAGAAGACGGTGCTATTAGTTGTATCATAGAGCATGTAAACAATATTCATTAATCAAGTGGGAGTGGATAACAGGAAAAGAACAATAATTATAAAGATCTTGAATAATTTGTTAGAGTTGAAACAAGTTGATGGTGGAGCAGTGTAGTTGATAGTATCGATAGACTATCAGGCAGTACTGGATGGAGTATATAGTAGCTTGTCGGTTAGTAGATGATGTAACTATAGGAATATGAAGAGCTGGTGGTTCTGAGAGGAGTTATAGTGATAGACATTATCTACCTGAGGAGTAGCCATTTAGAACACCATACAATGATGTGCAACATTACTGATTCTGATAACACACTTTGTAATAGTGTCACAATCATGCAGTGACTAAGAGTCGCTTGATGATGATGATGATGATGAAATCACACCATCCATGTGTACCAGATATTAAGACACTATCAACCCACTCAATGAGTGTCTGTGTGTACGTGTCTGTGTGTGTTTGTGTGTGCGAGCTGGTGAGTGAGATTATCTATCAGTATGTGGTGTACTAGCTTTGTTAGTGAAGCAGCTGGTGTCCAGTGACTACCATAACCACTGCACAATCTGGTCTGCTGCTGCATGGAGTCATGTCATGTGACTGGAACAATCTGATTGGTACTCACTAGATCACAGATCATGTCCTCATGTGTGCTGCTCATATCCACACACACCAGTGACTCTAACTTGTCTACTAACAGTAAGGGCAGCAGAGCTGGAACTGACATCTGAACACTTAAAATTTTGAACAAGTTGCAAAATTTTTTTACAATGTTGTGTTTCAATTCATAACTGTTTTTGTGGTTGATCACAGTTAGTAAGTTGAGAAAATGAGTGAAATATTTTTTCAGTAATAAGGTGTGGTCTGATGATGTCATCATGTCATCACTTATGACGTGTGACAAGTGTTCAGGTGAGTGCATGTGGAGTTTATGAGAATCATAATTAAAGTATCACTATAAAGTTGACAACTTATCACAGGGCATAATTATTATTATTTACAAGTATAAGCAAAAAAGTGAAAATGACAAAAATACATAAAACTGACGTAAAAATTGCATTTCATAAAAAATTATGAAAAAGAGAGATAGAAATTAAGAGAGTGTTTATCGTCAAAATGTTCAAGTTTGTATGATTGTAGCTATTGATAATAATGATGTGTAGATGACTGAGCTGGTTATGGTGTTACTGATGAGCTGGTGTTGGTCTGTTTCATGATATGTTCCTCCATTATTTGGTATCATATTAGACGCGTACATCAATACTCTATTACCGGCTGATTCACATTGAGCAGAGGGTGTGGCTGGGTCTCATGTACAGGCAGCTTGGTCGGGAGAGAAATCTGTTCTTGGGGAGGCTGATTGAGTCTTGGAGTTGGTGATGGTGGAGAAGGTGACGAGTGTTCCTTAGTGATCACTGCAGTGTCTTCTGATATTGAAGCAGAGAACTTATCACGAGCTATCACTGGATTGCTCTTTCCAGATCCATCATGGCTATCGTCTCCATGTATCAAGTTTAGTTCAAATGTTTGATTCTTTTCAAATTGTTCGTATCTTCTAGTATGCTTGCTACACCATGTGTACTTCACAGCCACACAGATATTATATGAGAATGACGACAAGAACGACATGCAGCAGCTCTGACAAGAGAAGATGAGATAGTGACGATCATGATGTTATCATAGTTGATTCATGGTGTGTTGGGAGATGACGACGACAAGCATGACAAGCTGACAGTTGTAGGCTGTACACTACACGATCTAGTCTCTGCAATCGATAAAGAAACCGATTCTTCTCTCCCTAGCGACCAGTCCGTCCTCACTGAGATCTTGACCACACTCAGTGACAAAGGTCTCATCCTTTTCATACATCACCACTCCAGCTGGGTCGTAGTCAAGACATAATGCATTGCTAAACGAAATCAACGGAACACTGTTTGACCCTCGTCAATTCAAAGAGCATCGTGATTTCGTGACATTCTTGCCAGCAACACTGGCATAGTATCCACCTCCAGCCTACTCAGTGTATTCCCTCACCACAACGCAGATATGCTTGTCGGTTTTCTTTAGTCACTGGATTTCTGTAGACACAGCTCCGACAAGAGAAGATGAGATAGTGACGATCATGATGTTATCATAGTTGATTCATGGTGTGTTGGGAGATGGTCTGGGACCAGTAGCAGTTGGCTCAGTGGTGCCTTGAGAATAAGGACTTGATCTGGTACTGTTATAGTTAGATGAGGACACAGCTGCTGTATGAGAGAGAGGGAGAGAGGGAGAGAGGGAGGGAGGGAGGGAGGGAGGGAGAGAGAGGGAGGGAGAGGGAGAGGAAGAGGGAGAGGGAGAGGGAGAGGGAGAGGGAGAGGGAGAGGGAGAGGGAGAGGGAGAGGGAGAGGGAGAGGGAGAGGGAGAGGGAGAGGGAGAGGGAGAGGGAGAGGGAGAGGGAGAGGGAGAGGGAGAGGGAGAGGGAGAGGGAGAGGGAGAGGGAGAGGGAGAGAAAGAGAGAGAGAGAGAGAGAGAGAGAGAGAGAGAGAGAGAGAGAGAGAGAGAGAGAGAGAGAGAGAGAGAGAGAGAGAGAAGTGGATACTGAGGTCAGTATTGTTATTCTAAGGAAAGTGGAGCTTGAATTGGTTTGTAATACCATGCAGTACTATTCATAGTGGAAGGAAATGGTATGCCTTATAAGGAAAAAGTTATTTATAGTCTGGACTCTGAAGTACTAGTCAGACTCTGTACTTCAGTATGCAACCATCAATATGTCCTGTTGGACAGTAGACACACAGCTACACTGATACAGTTCAAAAACTACTTTCTTGTTATAATTACAAACCTTGTAAAAGTTAAAACCAAAAGTTCGTTATCTGAGAGTTTGAATTATGAGATTCTAACCTCCAAAATTACTAGAGTATGAGAGATGTGACTTACATTATAAGTCAGCTCAGGTTCACAAGCATTGTGTAATGTACTCCATCATGAGCTCATAATGGAAAGGAGCTTCATATTCCAATATTAGTAGAGTTTGGAAGATAAGGCAGAACAAGTTTGCACTCTTAAAAACTTTTACTTGGCACTTTCTTCCCATAAGGAAAAAGGAGCGAATTTTTCAAGTACTCGTCCTAATGCTGTATGAGGACTGACATGGAGTTCTACACTCCTTTCTTGCATGTTATGGGCAGCTGGCTACATAGAAAGGTTGTAAGGAAAGGATCTATATTATGTGTTGAAGAAAGTCCATTATTCAACAGATAATTCAGAGAGACCCATTCAAACAAAACACATAACCAGCTAACAATGATTAGACAACACACAGTGATTCACCATCTCACATCTGGGTCAACACACACCATTGTTAGTGAAGAAAGGTTAAACCATGCTTTGCTTGTGTGAGTGAGTACATTATCTATCAGTATGTGGTGTACTAGTCTCACTGGAGTGGATCGACAGGTGAGGAGATCTTCATGATGACACATCACTCAGCTCTGTTTGTTAGTGAAGCAGCTGGTCAGGTCCAGTGACTACCATAACCACTGCACAATCTGGTCTGCTGATGCTGCATGGAGTCATGTCATGTGACTGGAACAATCTGATTGGTTGAACTCACTATCTATCTTGATCATGTCCTCATGTGTGCTGCTCATATCCACACACACCAGTGACTCTAACTTGTCTACTGACAGTAAGGACAGCAGAGCTGGAACTGGTACGATACAGCTCATGCCAGCTAGCTCCCTCACTGCTGCAACCTGAGACAACACGAGACTAGTCATACCTGTTTGATAAACCAGTTTACAATACCTGTCTGCTGTCGAGTTAGTGCAGTCTGAAGTGAAAGATTTCTCAATGTACATGTAATCGAAGAGTGCTAGCATGCACAAGCATGATCGATATCTGGACTTCGACAGAGAAAAAGAACATGCGAGATCAGACTCCATTGTTGCTTCTGGGCGGAGTTGGTGGGTGTGGTATTAATGATGGCTGAACAACAACAACAAGATGAGGAAGATTGTATTAGCGCATTCAAGAGAGGGAACAAGCTGATGGCGGAGCAGCTACTACCCCGCATACCACTACCAGCTGTCCGTACCATCACGACAAAGTTCACGTTTCCAGGCTTTGTAGGAGTATGTTCTATGGTGACTCTGCTCCACCTAGCTGCGTACTGGGGCTGGGGAGATGTCGTTACTGCGCTAGTGTCTGTGTACTACTGCGCCGCCAACAGTAAGGACAGCTTGGGACATACTCCGTTGCACTATGCCGCCTACAATGGACACGTCGAGGTTGTCAAATATTTCATCACTGAACTACAATGCGACCCTATGGAGAAAAACCTTGTTGGTTCGACACCACTTCACTCTGCTTGTCTTAATGGTCGCATCAGCATTGCCCAGTACATCATCAGAGAAAAACACTGTAACCCATCATGTGAGAACAGTAGTGGCTGGACACCACTACACTATGCTTGTAGTCACGGCCACCTCAACATTGCCCAGTACCTCATCAGAGAGCAACACTGTGACCCATCATGTGAGGACACTAATGGCAAGACACCACTTCACCATGCTTGTTTCAATAACCACACCAACATTGTGCAATATCTGTTGTCAACTGGACTAGTGAATCCACTGACTTAGGACAAGTATGGCCGCACTGTATTGTCCTATGCTAGTGGCAACTATGACATCATCAAACTATTTGAACCATTCGAAGAGTGCAGGACAGCCTTCCCAGTGCACACTTTCAATAAACTGATTCTAACAGGAGACAGTGGAGCAGGCAAGACTACCACAGCTAAGCACCTCGTTCACCTAGCTAGTACAGCTATAGTTCTGATGTACCTGTAGACTGTGTTGCTAATGTCGAACGCTACACAGCAGGGATCGTTCCACACCACATCCAGAGTGAGCAGCTGGGCAACTTTGTCGTGTACGATTTCGCTGGACAACAAGAATACTACTCCAGTCATGCTGCCGTACTCGAGCAAGTGATGCGAAGGTCAGCAGCCATGTTTGTCTGTTTGATAGACCTGCGTAAGAGCAACGAGAGTATCTGTCAGTCAGTCCACTACTGGCTAAGCTTTATCGACAATGCCTGCAGCACAGCAGAGGGACGGTCACACGTGTTGATTGTGGGCAGCCATGCCGACCAGGTCACATCATCAGTGGAGGAGAAGAGCTCACTGCTGCAGACCATCATAGCTACCAGAAGAGTAAAGCGACAAGAGTATGTTGGGTGCATTGCTATGGACTGTCGCAGACCCAACACTGATGCTTCACGTCGTTTGATCACCATACTCGCCAACAGCCAGAAAGCCATCACTGCCAGTCAGCCCGTCATCCACTACTATAGTCACGTCGTCTACGCATTCCTTCGTACAAAGTTGACAGTTGTAGGCTGTACACTACACGATCTAGTCTCTGCAATTGATAAAGAAAACGATTCTTCTCTCCCTAGCGACCAGTCTGTCCTCACTGAGATCCTGACCACACTCAGTGATAAAGGTCTCATCCTTTTCATACACCATCCCCACTCCAGCTGGGTCGTAGTCAAGACAAATGCCTTGCTAAACGAAATCAATGGAACACTGTTTGCCCCTCGTCGATTCAAAGAGCATCGTGACATTCTTGCCAGCAACACTGGCATAGTATCCACCTCCAGCCTACTCAGTGTATTCCCTCACCACAGCACAGATATGCTTGTCGGTTTTCTTCAGTCACTGGATTTCTGTCGACCAGTTGAGCCCTCAGTACTAGAGAACACTAACCTCCAGACCACACACTCTCACTCCACAGCTGATCTTCTTTTCTTCCCTGGTCTCGTTCAGTCAGAGCGACCAGACAGCCTCGTCCAGCATGGAGCGCTAGAGTTTGGCTGGTGTCTGAGGTGTGTGGATTCACACGAGTTCTTTAGCTCTCGTTGTCTTCACGTTCTCCTCCTCTCAGTGGCTTACAAGTTCCCTCTAGCCAGTCAAGGTCTCCATCGCGTGTGCAGAGTGTGGAGGAATGGCATCTTTTGGAGAAATTATGATGACATCACAACAGTGATAGAGCTCCTTGACAACAACCGATGTGTGTTGGTGGCTATGTCGTGTAATGACTCCACTCCAATTGAGCATGCTGAACTACGCAGTTCTCTCATTGGTCTAGTTCGTCACCTCCAACAGCAGTATTGCCCTCGTCTCAATGTACGTGAGTTCCTCATCTCTCCCGATCTCATCCAGCGATACCCTCTGGATAACCTGCCCGACTCTGACCTATTCGACATCCATCACGTCGCTCAATGTGTCCTCCTTCGCAAGTCAGTGGTTCCCAGTTATCAAGATGGGCGTAGTTTCTTTAGAGTCCAATCGCTTCCCTTTGAGCCATATCACCAGCTTAGTTCCTCCTCCGTTTCTCAGCTACTCAACCCTGTCATGGCTGACCAGCCAGTTCCTGCCTCCCTCCTCCATGAGGTACGACAGCTCTGCCATCACTCTAAGGTGGACTCACTAGTGTACAAGGAACTGAGAGAGCATCTGGACAAGCTGAGTCTGTTTGCTGGCAGGAATCCTCTGGTAAGCTGTACTGTAGCATGTGATGGTAGTAATGTTTCTCTGGTGTGTACAGGAGGTGGCTGAGCTAAAGAAGGAGGATCTCCCAAGTGACACAGCTGCTACTGGTGACCCCTGTAGTACCCTCAGTGAGTCACAGTACACATGTACACAAGTTGTGACAGTGGTACTCCTCTATACAGGTATTGATGACCTGGTTGATGTAAAGAAATTCTTGAAGAAAGTAGTTTCTTGGAATGATCTTGGTCTAGAGCTGGGACTGCTTTATCCTACACTGCAGAAGATAGAGAAAGCAAAGCGTGACAACGTGGATGACTGTATGAAGGAGATGCTGGCTGCATGGCTGCAGCAACAAGACCATGTCTCTCGGAAAGGTATCCCATCGTGGGCAGTGCTGAGAACAGCACTAAAGGAGATAGGAGAGCATCAGTTAGCCAGTGAGATCAGCACCTGATGGTGAGTTGGAGTAGATGACTG
>OZ024786.1:990694-1111388 GCA_964017065.1 Haliclona indistincta | reverse complement strand
AATTTAGAAATGGAAACTCTATATCCAAAGAATATGGCAGATGTGGTAAAACACTAGTTTTTATCAAAACTACTAGTGTGTGTAGGGACCACAGCTGCTAAGATAAAGAAAAATCAGAACAATTCTGTTTTTTTGTTGTTGTTCAAATTTACAGTGATCAGGTAAGCTTCCTTCAGACATGCTGTCTAGTTGCTGTCACCGCACCTTGGTGATGGTGAGGACTACATCTGTTGATGTGACCAGCGATCCAATGACTCCTGTCAACTTGTACCCCACCACTTCAGGTAGTACCATACTGATGGTCTGACCTAACATGACAGCCTCAGCCTCTATACCACCAACACCTAGAGGGAGGAGAGAGGGGAGAGAGAGAGAGAGAGAGAGAGAGAGAGAGAGAGAGAGAGAGAGAGAGAGAGAGAGAGAGAGAGAGAGAGGAGGGTGGACAGAGGGAGAAAGGTATTCATTTTGGAGCTACGCAAGGATGTGTACAATAAGAAATGCGCTTTATTTATCACTTCAGAGAATATATAATTCACAAAGCTCCTCCATTCTGTTGCTGAGTACCACTAAAAACACAAAACTGGAAGACAATTTGAATAGCAAATGTTGGTATTTTGTGCCGCCATAGTGCACAAGCGACAAACTTATACAGTAGCTAGGTAGCTTTATTTACTGCCCTCAAAAAGATTAGTGCGCAGCAGTGCTATATGGCTCCCTGCTTGCTATATGTAGTTGAACAAAGAGAACACGTCCAGTTGTCAACCTTAAAGATGACAACATAACACAGCTGCTGGCTACCTAATAATTACATGTACCAAGCTGTAGTCACACATTATAGCAGCAGTACTAATAGA
Source organism: Haliclona indistincta (assembly GCA_964017065.1). Classification (NCBI taxonomy): domain Eukaryota; kingdom Metazoa; phylum Porifera; class Demospongiae; order Haplosclerida; family Chalinidae; genus Haliclona; species Haliclona indistincta. The sequence continues at coordinate 1,110,534 of OZ024786.1, read as the reverse complement.
TGATGGACATGGCAACACTCACCCCATCCCACTATCCCCAGTCCATTTATCATTGTGGTATGGGAATCAGTCCCCACCACACTGTCAGGGTACAGGAATCCGTCCGTTTCAAACACTACGCGTGCCAGATACTCCAAGTTGACCTATGAGGTGTGATTAGTTACCATACCAACAACAGTAGGTGTGGTCTCACCTGATGTACAATACCTGATCCAGGAGGGACAATCAAAAGGTTCCGAAAACTGTTAGCACCCCACTAAAGGAATATGAGAGAACTTAATATTTATAGACAGGTTCCACTGTACTGTTTGGTCCCTAGCTAGCTGGCTGTCTCCATTACGTACCTTAAGAAACTGGAATCGCTCCTTGTTCCTCTCAAACTCCACTGACTGGTTCTTCTCAAGAGAGTCCTTAGACCGATGGTAGTCGACCTGTACTGAGTGATCTATCACCAGGTCAGCTGGACACACAGGATTAATACGAGCAGGGTCACCATCCAGACGCTTAATGGCATCACGCATCGCAGCAAAATCTACCACAGCAGGAACACCACTGAGAGAGAGAGAGAGAGAGAGAGAGAGAGAGAGAGAGAGAGAGACATTGAGTGAGTGAATGAGTAAGTGAATGAGTGTGCAATCGGCTAAGTGACCGAATACTCGGTACAATGTATCTACTAGTACTCACGTGAAGTCCTGTAGGATGACTCGTGCTGGTCTGAATGCTATCTCCATGCCTTTACCATTGTTCTCGCTCCAGTTCAAAATGGTGGTCACATCCTTCTCCTTGACCTGAAACTGGTCACAATTTCTCACACCAGACTCAAGGAGCACTCTGATGGAATATGGCAGCTTGTCTAAGAGAAAGACAAGAATTTGAGCAAGTAATAATAACGTTAAATTTTGTGTATGTGACTATTTCTATCTGTCTGACCATATTTCTCAGCGCCTAGCTCTCTCATCTGGTAGTAGCGGTACTCATGATCTTCCACACGCAGTGATCGAGCATAGGAGGCATATGGATTGCTCTCACTGGCTGCTACTCCGTCCGCCATCGCAGGGCTAGGGCTAGGGGCAAATCGATCGACGTGATGTGACGTCACTAATCACAAACGTCACGTGAGTTTGCTAATTAATTTCGGCGAGTCTGAGCGAGTCCCGCATTGAAAGCTTGCGTAGGCGAGCTGCAGACTGCTTACCCTGATAGTCTTTGGGTAGAGGTCACTCAACAAGCAGGTGTATGTGAGATTAAATATGTGTTTATGAATGCAGCATGCATCTAAAGCGGCTAGTAATATGTCATGCACTGACTTATCCGTAAGAGAATCGAATTAAGCCGGCTCATTGCAACTGCTGTGCTGAAACCGTCTACTAGTAGCTAGAGCTACAATCAATATTCATGTTAGTTGCTTATGACACAGTCTCATAAACTGCACTGGTATTGATAGTTTCATTTATATGAACAGTCTCATAAGCAGTGTTCTTGTTCAAGGTGATCCTCTTCATTGTGATGTAAGCAGGATTATCATCAACTGTTACATGATCAATAACACCTAATGATGCAGATATACTTACTCAATTGTAACCTAGTCAATATTACCTGTAGTGTGTTGTTTTTGTCTCATAGCAACTGCCGTGCACAATATACCAGTAATAACTGCTGCAGCAAGTACCAGTAACAGCAATCCAGTAGCAGCAATGATGATTGAGGCGGTGGAATTAACTGTATACATGTGCAAGACTATTATGAATCACAATATAAAGCATGCATACATGTTGGAGCTGCAGGCATGGTAGGACTGACACTGTTGTGTAGTGTGGTATGCACAGGTAAACTCATCTCAGGATTGGATGTGTCTATATAGAATACAAACAATAAACACTGATAGAAAGGGAAGCTCAAAGTTATCGCACCTGAAGCAACAACAGAATGTAGTACAATAGATGAAGGTTTAGGTAGTTCCATAATGTGTATTAACTGAGAATGCTGATATGCAGCACTAGTGCTGTCATTAGCTGGACTGTTGTCATACACTCTCACACTATACTCTCCTGCTGGTAGACCAGTAATGTTGACAGATCCTTTATCACTATCCTGCAGCAGTCTCTGCAGTGTCTTGTTGATGGTATATTGACTCTGGTCATCTTGTATCACTACAATTCCTGGTGCTGTTGAATTGATGGCAAATGTACACTCCACTAGTATGGAGCTAGTGTGCTGGTCACTGGATACATCACAGTCTTGAACATTATAGGAACCTGTCACAGTATGACCAGATTATAACACAACATTAACTAGTCATGACTTACTGAATAGAACTGTCTTTATGTCAACTACAGTTATATCATCAGCCATGATCTTAATATCACATGCTAAGTAATATCCACTTTCAACAATGACTGTGTATTTCACTGCACCAGCATATGCTAGAGGTATTTCATCATGTATGACTCTGTTATCAATGTTTGATGTTGGATATGTCACAACCAACAGATCTTGACCAGGACAAACTTGAGCAGTCCGCTACAATAATTGGAATTGTCATAAAACATAAAATTTAATGTCATTCTGTATACCTGTTCTGTATTGATAGTGAAAGTAACAGCAACTTGAGTAGTGCTGAGGCTGACTACTATAATTTTAGGCACATTCACTAGATCATAGTATTCTTAAAAACATGATTTCATAAACTTTGGACAAAGTGAACCACACATGTCACTCACCTCCTGGTACTCTCTGCCCAGTAACCACACTCTCACTATGATGCTGAGATGAGAATGCTGTCACATTAGCTGTGTAGTACTGACATGGCATATTGAGACCATCAGGTAGTGGATAGTTGGTGTCCACGGTAGTGTCACTGACAATCACTTGACCAGTGTTGTTGTTCATCACATTCACTATATAGGAGAGACCGCTGAGTACACCAGCAGTTGCTGGAGGATCCCACAATAGACTGATGAATGACACACTGAACCTCACATTGACAACTGGACCAATACCTGTAGACTCATAGTAACACTACAGATGTATTGTAGTAACATAGACCTGGCAATACAGTGAGAGAAGAGGAGTTGCCAATTAATGCTAAACTGAACAAAGATGGACCAATAAAGCATTGCACAGTAGTCCCATCATTCTCTGATGTTCCTGGTACAGTGAGAGTGGACTGTACTGTGCCTGATGATGGCACTGTTGTGTGTTCAGTTATTCCTCGATCCACAACGTTTTTGTGATTCAGTGGTAATCCATCTACTTGCCATGCTAGAACAGTACCATTTCCATTGCAATGAAACTGAGCATTCGTTCCTCCCAGAGTAGTCAGTGACACAGGACCTTATACATGTTATAATAATTATTGTCAACTAGTACGTAATAACACTTACCAGAAGCATGTACACATGTAATCCATATAAAAAGGATCGCGAATGCTGATTTCATGATACCACGATAATGAACAGACTCAGTTACATCAAGATTTCATAACTGCTTTCAGAAACTATGTCATCAGTTTGATAATGTATCTCATTTGAGGTCTACAGTATACAGTATTCTCTATGGTGTTGACAGCTCTAGTTGCACATAGCAGCAACTTGTCCTCAAAAGAGAGTTGTTCCCACTGTGGTCATAATTTTTCATGTTCAGTATTCTCAAAAGCTTCTCTGGAGAATTTTTGACACTAGCTTAGGTTATTGTATCCTAATAATTCAAAGCCAAAACTTAATATGCTATGTGATGTACATACGCTCAATTCTATATATGCATCGACTGCCAAAACAATAGGAGCACAGTGGGTTAAACAATAGGAGCACAGCGGGTTAAACAATAGGACCACAGACAAGCGATAGCACACCACAAGTAAACTCCTCGTAAAAGAGTATGGAGTTCTTGAGCAGAATACAGCCCCACTTACCCCCTCCCACCCCCCAGCACCTGAGATTACAAAGTACACAATTTGACTGACTTTGCATTCCCTAAAAGGCAATAGAATTCTTCCCGAGCGTCAATTCGAGTCCTTCTAACTATTATGATTCTCCTACATCATAGAGGTGAAGCTCACCAACACGATTCAAAATAACATCTAACATGTATTGATGTTAGATCTGTGTTGTCTTACCATGCAAGTATGACATGTAGCACCAAATTATTATTAATAAAAAATTAAAGTCACTATTTCTTGGAAAATGGTAAAACTGATTCTCTGCAGCACAGAGTTCAAAATTATTTTTGTAAATGTAGAAATAATTATATCTCGTTAAGATGTTAAGTTTGATTCAGAAATGTGTTTGGTAATAATATTACTACAAATAAAGTAAAAAAGCTTTAATAAAAAACTTAAAAAGTGTAGGGATGACTCTTAAAAAAGGAAAGGAACAAGATGGGATGATGCTTGCAAAAGTAAAGGAACAAGATGGAATAATGCTTGCAAATGTAAAAGTCCCAAGTATCCCTACATCAGCGGCTTGCTGCTACGACATGCAACTGCACTCTTAGTCGTGCATGACAAATGCGGAATCCTCTTCCTATACCTTTACAACCGTCAATTACTTCATCAGACTGCGTTCTCCAAACACAGCTGCCTGCAGCATATTTACAACTGTCAACTACTTCATCGGACTGCGTCCTCCTAAACACAGATAGCTCTAGTTATTTACAACCATCAATAACTTCATCGGACTGCGTCCTCCAAATACAGATAGGCCGGATACTTGGGACTTTTACATTTGCAAGCATTATTCCATCTTGTTCCTTTACTTTTGCAAGCATCATCCCATCTTGTTCCTTTCATTTTGACCACTCTGTGAGCAGCAATTAATAGTCTAGTAGATGTGAACGTGCACAGGGTCTTGAGAATATAAAGGAGTGTGGTTTAAAATAATGTTTATTATTACCAATCACAAGAATAATCATTCGTTTAAAATAGTTAAAGAGGTTGACAATGCAGACAGCAAATATCAAGTCCAGGTATGATTTGACAACACGATACTTGTTAGTACTGTAATGGAAGAAGAGACTAACACTGACAACTCATGATGCTGCAAGCCTACACGTAAATAGCAGGAGCACGCCTAGTAGAATCTTCTATCACACTCACAGAGGCTTCTAGTCGTTTACAACTTACGCTGCGTTGTGTAGGAACCTTACTGAGCGTAGAATCTTGCTGCTGGTAACTTGAGGTAGAATCATACTGGTCTGAGTATGTCAGTTTTAACCCGCCATCTGAAGCTTTAAAGAACACATCAGTGTTACTTAGGGCATAGTACGGTTATCTTTTACTTTAGATACCCCCCTCGAATATGCGTGGGTTAATTAATTGACACCTCGAGGTGATAAATATTAGTCGCGCGCGTGCTGCAGCAACTTTGTGCTTGGGCGGGCCCACACTGGCTAAAAACTGCAACCATTTACTCGCTAGACACCCAATGATCTACTGCAAGCTAAGATTTTACATAGTTGTTGCAGTTAGGTAGTTAGGAACCCCCGAAGTCAACCCCCGACGATCCTTAGTTAGGAAGACCCTCCCGACGATCTTTAGTTAGGAAGACCCTCCCGACGATCCTTAGTTAGGAAGACCCTCTCGACGATCCTTAGTTAGTTAGGAAGACCCTCTCGACTTTGCGCAGTTAGACAAAGTTTTTTAAGGTCTTGGATTTAGTATTTAGTTTTGTTGCTCGTGCAGCACGCGCGTGACTAATATTTAACACCTCGAAGGTGTCAATTAATTAACCCACGCATATTCGAGGGGGGTATCTAAAGTAAAAGATAACCCATAGGACTGCTCTAGACAAATTTCATACCTCTGGCTTGCGCGCTAAAGCGTCCAGAGCAGAGACAAAACGAATTACAGTATCGATCGAGATCACGAGCTGCAAAACTGATATGGGCGGAGTTAATGAAAAGGTGCGACAAGAGGGTTAATTATTAAGGAGTATTCAGCCCAAAACGCCCCAAAAACCATGTTTTTCAAGAATTACTCGCTTCTGGTAGTGTTTAATGCCTATCTAAGAAGTAAGTGCACTATTCCAGATATATATACGTGCGATCGTGCAGGTTTGGTAGTGATTCGTTCACTCAGGACAGCGCTATAGGCTGTAGCGGTCATTCTACACCCACTCACAGACATTCATTACTTTCTGTTGTTGTATCCGCTAGTGACATTCATGACCCGCGTGCATCTAGCCACACACCCCTATTGTGTGAATGTCTGCCTATTGTCATGTGCTTGCCGCGTGTGCATCGTACTTGTTATTTAAGTCTAGCCGTAAATGCGCTGGCCCAGTCGTCTCGGAGAAGGCACAACAAACATGGCACGAACGTAGTTCTCGTGGCTCAAGCCGACACACCGCGCTCGCCACCAACGGAGCTAGAACTACAACCGCCACAAGGCTCGTTCAAAGAAGGGAGAAAAAGATGACTAACAATTCGCGTGGGCGGCGATTTTAGTTTACCATTTTAGAAACGTCTGTCCGCTTCACCAAAGGTATTTTCATGCTCAGAACAATCGCTTGATCAATCCTAGATGTCTGGAATATCGAGAAACGCTAAAACAGCTAAGATCTTGCAACGGCTCCCTGAGAGTCGCCATCTTGATTTTAGTCGTCAAGCAAGCAGTCCCGGCGACTTCCATAGACTTCCTACAAGCGCTCAAACTTCAGATTCACTTAGAGATAATTAAAATGCGGTAGAAATGTATAACAATAGAGATATGTGTGAAAACTCATTTTCACACATGAGTAGCCGCCATCTTAACTCGAGGTCATCCCTACATATCATTGCCAATCGGCAATGATAATGTCATGCACTGACTTATCCGTAAGAGAATCAAGTTAAGCTCATTGAATTGCAACTGCTGCGCTGCCGGAACAGTCTATATACTAGTAGCTAGGACAACACGTTGCCTGAACTAGATACTCTGGTTCCTCTTTAGTAATTTTAAGGTCTTTAAAAACAGATGCACTCTTTTGCTGTAGTAATTTTGGGCAATATTCTGGATTGTAAAGAGGAAATTGTGCGAGGAAGCTTTTTTAATGCAGGTCGAGAGTCTTGACTTTCTTTCTAAAAAAACATTCAGAACAGCTCCTTTTGGGTAAAGTTTTTGAAGGCCTCTGAGAAAAGCCATTTTTTCCGCATCAGTTGGAACACACAATAATTCATCAGCCTGACATTTAGCAGGACCGACAGTATCCTCTTCAACTCTATCTCCAAAAATGATAGATCGCCACGGCCACCAACCTTAAAAATTGATATCGATTATCTCTGCTGGCTCATGTTATAGAAGATAAAATTATCATTGCCGATAGGCAAAGATATGTAGAGATGACATCGAATAAAGATGGTGGCTATACTCATGTGTGAAAATGAGTTTTCGCACATAATTATCTCAGTCTACTATTATACATCTATACTGCATTTTAACTATCTCTAAGTGACTCTGAAGTGTAAGCGCTTGTAGGAAGTCAATGAAAGTCGCCGGGGCTGCTTGTTTGACGACGAAAATCAAGACAGAGAGCATTTGCAGATCTTCGCTGTTATAGCGCCGGTTTCTCGAGATTCTAGCCTCCCCCATTGTCAGAAAAATAAATGGACACGGACAATAATTGACCGTATATTTTCCGTAAATTAACGCCCAGAAATGAATGGCGAGCATTGAGAGGACCAAGAAAACGCCGCGGCAGTAGGCAACGAGCAACATGATTCCTTAGTTCGACGGTGATTCATAGATAACAGTACCTTAGCTAACCTGTTATGGCTGTTTATAAGCGCTCGCACGTAGTTTCACCGTTCCAAATCGCGATGCAATTTCTGCACTATTTCTCTCAATGGCGTAATACAAAATGTTGTTCAAAATGGAGGATTTCAAAATTTCGAAACCGTTTTTCTAAACAGATCGCACAAGGTTTCACTAGTTCGACGGGGATTCTTGTACTAGGCTATAAACAGCTTCGCCTGGTGCATATTTTATTTCCAGTAGATGAATTTTGGGCATTCGATTTTTAGCATGAAAATAGGTGAAATTACAGATAGGATCCGCAATGAAAAAAACGAGTGTTACAGATTCAGCGGGATTGCGTCTCAGCGTGTAAAGTGGGTTGACCCGAACATAGAACAGGTAAAGAGAGAAGCGCCAAGTCCTTTCTTTTTGCAGGAAAAACAAAAAGACTTAAAATAACGTGGGCGGAGCTAGCCAATCGCAATTAAAATGCTTTTCATTCGAACAACATTCAACGCCGAAGCTTAGTGATGTTCGTAAGGACGCTCAGAATCATACTTTCAAGAATTCCGAGGTCTTGGACGTCGCAGCGTCCTTCGTGTGTTGTTTCCAGGTCATAATTTGAAAGGGGGCGGGGCTCCCGAGACGGCGAAAAAATACTCTTTGGGCTCGAGCGCCTTTGTACATTGTGCTGCAACAACCCTATTGCAGATTTAACTAAGTTAGGTGACAACGTATCTACATAGCAAGTTTTATGACGTTTATGCATTTCCTTCCATCTGGCTCAAGAATTTTAAACATTTTTTGAGCCAGATGGAAGGAAACATGTAAAGGTTATAACATTTGCTGTGCAGATATATTGTCACCTAACTTAGTTAAAGCTGTAATAGGGTTGCTGCAGCACAATGTACAAAAGCGCTCGAGCCCAAATAGTATTTTCTCGCTGTCTCGGGAGCCCCGCCCTCTTTCAGATTATGACCCACACGAAGGACGCTGCGACGTCGAAGACCTCGGAATTCTTGAAAGCATGATCCTGAGCGTCTTTACCAACATCACTAAGCTTCGGCGTTGAATGTTCGAATAAAAAGCATTTTAATTGCGATTGGCTAGCTCCGCCCACGTTATTTTAAGTATTTTTGTTTTTCCTGCAATAAGGAAGGACTCGGCGCTTCTCTCTTTACCTGTTCTATGTTCGGGTCAACCCACTCTACACGCTGAGACGCAATCCCGCTGAATCTGTGACAGTCGACCCTATTCCTCAACACTGTCTTGGCTTCGCACCCGTCTAACATTTTCCCTCCTACGCTCTGCCATACAGTGCATCCGAGGCACTCGTTCACATAGTGGACGTGCCTTCAAGGCTCCCTCCTCTCTGAACCTTGTGGTATCAGAAACTCAGCTCAGCTACTAAGTCCTTATTGTTTTGCTTTTGTATATTTTCCACTTGCCTATCTCTGCTCTACTATTGTACTATTAACTAGTACATTTATAAAATACTGGGGCGAGCCTGAGCTGATTTATGCCCTGCACAATTCAAGAACAATCCATTTTTCTACATAATTATGCACAACAGTAAGCCCTCTGCTCTTGTATTCCCGTTGTCGCTCCAGTTGTAGAGCTCTGTGATCAGGTGACTCTGCTGCTCGTTGTCGCTTCCTGGCAGTACTCTTGTCTTACCTTGTAGAAGTCGATCCAGGCGTCTCCACTTCGCTGTCTTGTTTTGAATCGCGCCACGTGAGGATTACATCATGGGGCGCGGTCAATGTGTACGCGCACGTGACTTCTCGGGAACATAGGGAGGACAAACGCACCACGCGGCCAGATACAGACATTCCCCGCGACGTGGGATGCACATCACCATCAATGTGGGGCTCGCTCAGGCTCGCCCCAATAAACACCCAAAAAAATACAGATAATTAGATAGAATCTTAATACGGTCAGGTCTAGAAACAGTTCTTTCGTGGCTGTATTGCTTCAGCGATCAAGTAGTAGGTTGTTTGCAAACTCCTTGTGTCTTCTAGCAGTGTAGTGTAGAGTAGTTGAATCAAACGCTATGGGGCGTCTGGAAGCTGAAAGGTGTGTTCCATGGCTTGTTTCTTCGTCCACCATTGCGTTTTTCCGGTATGCGATGTTGACCGTCTGCCTGAATAGGGTCGACATGATGTTTTAGAGCGCCAATGAAGTTTAATAGTGCTGCTGCCACTAGCAGTTTTCACAGCAAAGAACGAGCAAATCTTCGCTGTTACACTGGATTTGCCTGTTCAGACTAAGAATTCTTGCTTTAGCTTAGCTAATGTTGTATGGTACATGTAGCAGAGCTGATCGAGTGCAGTGCAGTCGAAGAATGGAATAGTTCTCTTTACACTGTGTTAGCATAAGTGCCAACTAAGTCTTTAATGAATAAAAAGGAAAGAAACAAGTAATAAAAACATTTTAACAAAAATGAAAGAGATTTAGGGTTGGAACGTGTATCGAAAAAGGTATGGAAACAAGATTGTGAACTAGGTAAGTAAACAAGATTTGAAATTAAAAGGATTGTAACAATAGCAATGTAATGCTACCTCCCTAAATTAACTGCTTTCGATAGTTGTGGTTTGTGGTAGAAGGAGCCCGCCTCAGGGATTTTCCCTATTTAAACTTTAAACTTGACTGGTTATTATAGAACCTTCTCCTTTCCTTTCTTTTTATGTATAGATCTTACTTGACACTTCTAGATTATTCTACTTCTAGAATTTTCTATTTACTATAAAATACTATTCTTTTTGTAATGTATAGTTACAGTTACCAATTTAGCTCCATTTCTTTGACTTATCAGTTCTACGTCAAAAACGAGCAACTACCCCTTGGCTCTATCACATGGTTAATTTAATAGGGAGGTAGCATTACGCTGCTATTGCTATTGTTACAATCCTTTTTATTTACAATCTTGTTTACTTACCTAGTTCACAATCTTGTTTCCATACCTTTTTCGATACATGTTCCAACCCTAAATCTCTTTCATTTTTGTTAAAATGTTTTTATTACTTGTTAATAAGTGGTCGCTTACCGTAAATGATAAGTAGCATTGTATTTTTACAACATTTCAGTGGTGAAAGGGCTACAGTACATAGTATCGAGCTCAGGTGTGCATTGTTTACACTCCAGATCAAGGCAAGTAATATTCCAGAACAATCTACTGAAATAGCTGAAACAAGTTGTAGCTGTTACAGTGATTGGACAAAATTAAGTTGTGCGTAGTGCAGCCAGAGTTTGCCGAAATTTCTTTACATTATTAACCGACTGATGCTCAAGAATGATAGCAATGCTGTTTTGATCACGATGGTGCTTTTTTGGGTGAATATTTTTGCCAACCAATTCTCTATCTTCATCTCTCTGTAGTGCAAAAACTAAAAGAAGTAAGGGTGGGGTAAGGTAGCTTAAAACGAAAGCTTTTTGGCAGTAGTATCTATTTTTTAACATACTTACCGTTCATATTGTCCTCTAAAGACGTACCTGACTTGAGCCCGGCCTATCTAATAGCTAGTGACTGATCACGAGAAGGCGACTTGAACCATGCGCTGGTCATGTGTTCGACAGGAAGTTTGGTGGGCGTAGCACTGGCCTGAGAGTGTATCTGATGAGCGTGGCACTGGCCTGAGATGCATCGGGCTGACAAGTCCTTATCCGGTGTACTTCAACTGAGAGACACCCTTATAATAATAATTATTATAGCGAACGGGCTAAAATTCTTTACTAAGCTTACGCATGCGCAGTACATGAATACGTACACGCGGCGCGGGACTTGCGCGCTGCATAAAGCAAGCAGTTCAATTCAGTGAGCATGAGTTCACTATCATGCGACAAATTCATTGCCGCAGTAAGGAATCGTCCAGCAGCAAATATTCTCTCCAAAAATGATCCGCATCCTGATCGTTGTTGTAGCTAATGTGGCGTTATCAACGGCGAACCCACTGACAGCTCTTTCCATTCGCCAAGTGCCCAGCTGTGGCGGTATCGTCCTTCCTGAGCACTGTTATCAAGCCTTTAACAACTCCAATATCATGTCACAGAACCTCACCCGCGATGTTAACAGGTTGGTGGATGTCGTGGGAACACAATTGAACACCTTCTGCAGCGGGGAATGTCTGGGTCCTTTTTTGGCAATAAGCGACTGTCTCGGCAATGTCGCGGATAGAGACACCGCCACTCAACTAGTTTGCACCCGACAAGAAGACGGAACGTTTTGTCTAGTGAAGGTGGAACAAGAAGTGCTACATACTAACGACTCCCAGCTACCATCCTGCGTCACTCCCACTTCGACTACATGTTCTAGTTCGTGTCGTCAGTCCTACATTGAAACCAGGGATAGGTTAGGATGTTGTGCTTCCAGCTGGTATGCTAACTCCTTGAGTCCATTTTCCTCTCTCGAACGGAATTTTGTTATTTGTAATGTGGAACTGACTAACCCATGCACTCCAGCGTCTGGAGCAGTTACCATATGCCTCAACTTTCTTCTACTAGCGACCATGATACTACTGTCTGCAGCGATGATTTGAGCTGCGCCCGGCTGGAGTGCACTAGGGCGTGTGGACCTGCATAGTAACTGCTTAGTCTATAATTGTTTTAGTCTGTCTAGCTTTTGTTTGCATGTTTTCTTTCAACACCTTTTGTTTGGTAAGTATCCACTAATGTCATAAATTGTACTTATACTTTGAATCCAACCACCCAATCATGCCTGTTTTCGGAGGTATCTGGTTTGAACTTTAGAAGTGCGAGAGAACACGCAAATCAGCTGAAAGAGAAACTACCCCATGGCCTCAGAAGACAAATGGAGTGCGCATCTGAAAGAGGATCAGTTCACTCTAGCCTACTAGACCCTCTTGAGAAGCACGCATTTGACTGCATCTTGTGACAAAACCATTGACTACATTAGTTTCAAATCTGTAGTAAATGTGCTAACTAGCTTATTGCAGTGGAATAATTGCCAGCAAATGCTTGTAATCATTCACTTGCCTTATTGAGTCTAGTATCACAAGTAATAAATAGGCACCAAAGGTGCAGATGCCTCGGTGGAATGCCACTATTTCACATACACAGTAAAGTTAAATTGCAGCTGTTGTAACTTTCTGTACAGCAATCACAATGCAGTATAATAGTTATACAATCAGAAGCCAATCAGTGCTGACCACTAATTCAACTGGGCGTGTCTATAATGTTCAGTTCGAGTGCTGGGCACAGCACACGAGCGATCGAGATAGCGTCCATAGCTTGCTTACACAATTTCTTTAGACATGCGCTGCTATCCTGTAGTGAATTTCTAACCTATCAGCTTCTAGGCAGACAATTGCGGGTAGTTTTGTGCTACGGCGAACTCTAGATCGCCAGCAACTGGCATCTATCGCTAGGTAAGCAAATTACGCCATAACTCCAGAACGAAGCTTCATATACAAGTCTGCCACGCTGTTCATAAACCCACTGGCTGCAAGGCAGCCAGCTGTAGACAACTTTGTCTCAACAGAAGTAGCTATATCACCACCAACAGCCATCCAGGCGTGCAATTCACGCGGTAACTTGACGCACTAAGCTGAAAATCAAACTTCTTAAATTCAAATCCGAGCAAGTATCTATTTCTACCCGTGTTGCTTGTTTGAGCGATTAGTTTTCAGCGAGCTACGAGAGATTGTTGCGACAGACTGACCGTCTGACAGACAGAAAGATATGCCTCGGTGGAATTATACAAACACAACTATCCACCATTCCAAAAACACAGCAACTGACGCAGTATTATTGAACAGAGCCTTATAACCAAAATCCTTACATTTCATTTACATAGCTCCGGCGCGAACTCGCACGTCGTCAGTTCAGATTTCAATGTTACGCCCACTGCAGATCATGTTTATTCCAATTGGTTGGCAAAAGCTGTTTCAAGCTGCAATAACTGCGGCTGTGGTAATGTGTTACTGTGTTATTGGTCATTGTATTTACAGCGTTTTTCAAAAGCGTTGCAGCATCTAAATTAGCGATTGTCATCTCAGTCACGTGATACTTTTTATGGCGTATCACGTGATACATTCTCTAGTTCATCTAGTTATAGCGTAGTGAAGATGCCAAAAGCCTTTTCAGCTGATCTCCGTTGGAGAATTCTGTTGCTTCGTCTTCACAAGGGGCTGAAGTGCAAAACTATTGCTGAGCTGCTTCTGTCCATACCTCAACTGTGAGCCGAGTTGTTTCACGATACAACACAGTGCTGTAGCTGTATCGATAAACCCGCGACTTGAAGTCAGTCTTCGCAACAGCAATGCTGTGACCTGTAAAAACACGGCATCATCTACTAAAATCACGCGCGCACCACATGACCAAGGAAATCTGATTGGACAATTTCTCACGTGCCGGATGACATTGCACATTGCACTTTGAATGCAACTTTCCTGAAAAACGCTGTATGCCTCGGTGGGCGGAGCCACGAGGCATACAGTAGTCGTGTTGTGTGTGTGTATGTGTGTGTGTGTGTGTGTGTGTGTGCGTGCGTGCGTGCGTGCGTGCGTGCGTGTGTGTGTGTGTGTCTGTCCTTTGCCGGCATAGCGCATCGCACGCTAAAAACTAAGCACTGATATCAGCAATACAGGTAGAAATCGCTACTTGCTCAGAACTGAATTGATAAATTGTTGGTTCTAAAGCTCCGTTCGTGAGTTATGGCGTGAGATGCTTACCTCGATGGCTGTTCCCGGCTATCTGGACTCCTCTAAAGACAAAACAGTTTACAGCTGACTGCCTTACAGCTAGTGAGTTCGTTTGTACTACAAAACAGCTTGGTAGGTCCAGCGAAATTCTCTCGAAGGCCTACAGCTCGAGCTTGAGCTCGCCGCGGCTTAAGCTACTGTAGTTGCTGATGATCTAGAGTTCTCGATCTGTAGACAAAACTATCCACAGTTGACTGCCTAGAAACTGATAAGTCACAGGATAGCAGCGTAGGACGCTATCTCGCTCGTCACGCGGCTCGTGTATGTGCTGTGCCATGCTCTGCACTCGAATTGAACTTTATAGACACGCCCAGTTGAATTAGTGGTTAACCCTGATTGGCTTCTGATTGCATAACTATTATGCTGCATTGTGATTGCTGTGCAGAAAGGTACAACAGCTGCAGTACTAGTTTAACTGTACTGTGTATGTGAAATGGTGCCATTCCACCGAGGCATCTGCACCTTTGGTGCCTAGTTAGGTATAGGACCCACTAGTCTGTAGATAGAACTCTTGTATAAAGAAAATAAAAAGATTCCTAACGAAATCAAAAGGATGTGGGGATGAATGAAATCTGCTACTGGTCCACAATGTAAACCAACAAGGAACTAGCATGGAATGGTAACACGATTGACTTACTAACAGACCATAGATCCCTACATGATCAGTGGCTGCTGTGGCAGACTATAGCTAAGTCAGCTATGCTAGTTGCCGTTGACTGACACCGAAGTGCATTGGATTAAACTCAACTTGACTGTGACAAAATATTGATCTTATGTACAGCCACTGATGTAGGGATCTATGGTCTGTTAGCAAGTCAATCGTGTTACCATTCCATGCTAGTTCCTTGTTGGTTTACATTGTGGACCAGTAGCAGATTTCATTCATCCCTATACATCCTTTTGATTTCGTTAGAAATCTTTATTTTATTTTCTTGTTTGTGTCCTTTTTGAGTTTCAAATTTTTGGTGCAGTTTGAATTCGGCAAGATAATGTATTTCTTTGTTTACACCATCAGTTTGGTTGGCTGTTGTTGATAATTTTTTTATGTGACCTTTTTAACTTGTAGCTCAAAATTTATTATTCTTAAATACTGAAACTAGCTCATGCATTCTGCAAAGCATTCGAGCCCCGCCCACTCTAGTTTACAAAATTCTGTACGGCTGTGATACTATCTGGGGAGCAGCAGAACGGTGATACTACACGAGCTTACTCGGTGAGTTGTTCTTCAAAGACTCCAGACGCCAATATGCGCTCTCCATACGGCGATACTCTACTTCTACAATTCTTGTGGTTGGTCACGTGCGTATTGCGTAGACTCTAATCACAATAATGGCGTCTAACACTTAGCTGACAACTGTTCGTGATCGTGAGCTCATCAAATTTATATCGACGTTTCGCTAAAAACTAAGTTCAAAAGGCACCTGCCAGAAGAATTTCACGACTGTTCGTGGGTGTTTTGGTCTCGGCACTGCTCGCGTAAAGGCGCTAGGCGAGTTGAAGAAAGAAGTAAGAAGAAGAAGAAGAAGAAGAAGAAGAAAACGAAGATGACGAAACACGATTTTCACCGTTTCCAGGTTCGTCACTTTAGTGACCATTTCGAGCAATCTCCTTGCTGCTGTAAGATGGGGCAACGCCAGAAAGCAGATCTAAGTATCTTTGGACGTATAAAATTTATCGCCAGACGAAATATCAGCTAATATATTGTATGTAGCCGCCATTTTGTTTTCTTGGCCATCCCTACATAGGGAGGCACTACCGTGCCTCCCTAATAAGTATGCTGTATATCCCGCATATGTACTCTATTATGCTACTCTTATTTACGCTATTACTACATGGTGGCAGCAGTGCGGATCGCGAAGCAGACAGCCTAGCTCGTGACCTCGAGAGCATAACCGGAGCCGGTTCCGTTCGAATCGTGAATCGAGATGTCCAAGATTACGCCCCCCAGCAACTTCACATTTTCGCACCCGGAGGAGTGGCACAAGTGGATTCGCCGTTTTGAGCGATACAGACAGATCTCAGAACTTTGTTTCTATATAGAATAAAAACAATAAACATTGATAGAAAAGGCAGCTCATTGTTATTGCACCTGAAGCAACAACAGAATGTATTACAATAGATGAAGATTGAAGCAGTCCCATAATGTGTATTAACTGAGAATGCTGATATGCAGCACTAGTGCTGTCAGTAGCTGGACTGTTGTCATACACTCTCACACTATACTCTCCTGCTGGTAGACCAGTAATGTTGACAGATCCTTTATCACAATCCTGCAGCAGTCTCTGCAGTGTCTTGTTGATGGTATATTGACTCTGGTCAACTTGTATCACTACAATCCCTGGTGCTGTTGAATTGATGGCAAATGTACACTCCACTAGTATGGAGCTAGTGTGCTGGTCACTGGATACATCACAGTCTTGAACATTATAGGAACCTGTCTCAGTATGAGCAGATTATAACACAACATCAACTAGTCATGACTTACTGAATAGAACTGTCTTTACGTCAACTACATGCAGTTATATCATCAGCCATGATCGCAATATCACATGCTAAGTGATATCCACTTTCAACAATGACAGTGTAGTTCACTTCACCAGCATATGTTAGAGGTATTTCATCATGAGTGACTCTATTTTCAGAGTTTGATGTTGGATATGTCACAGCCACCAGATCTTGATCAGGACAAACTTGAGCGGCCCGCTACAATAAATGGAATTGTCATAAAACATAAAATTTAATGTCATTCTGTATACCTGGTCTATACTGATAGTGAAAGTAACAGCAATTTGAGTAGTGCTGTGGCTGACTACTATAATTTTGGATACATTCACTAGATCATAGTATTCTAAACATTAATGATTTTATAAACTTTGGACAAAGTGAACCACACGTGTCACTCACCTCCTGGTACTCTCTGTCCAGTAACTACACTCTCACAGTGATGCTGAGATGAGAATGCTGTCATGCACATTAGCTGTGTAGTACTGACATGGCATATTGAGACCATCAGGTAGTGGATAGTTGGTGTCCACGGTAGTGTCACTGACAATCACTTGACCAGTGTTGTTGTTCATCACAATCACTATATAGGAGAGACCACTGAGTACACCAGCAGTTGCTGGAGGATCCCACAATAGAACGATGAATGACACGCTGAACCTGACATTGACAACTGGACCAATACCTGTAGACTCATATTTACCCTTGTACATAGTAACATAAATATAGGCTAAACCTGGCAAGACGGTCAGTGTAGAGGAGTTACCGACTAATGTTAAACTGAAAAATGACGGACCAATAAAGCATCGCACAGTAGTGCCATCATTCTCTGATGTTGCTGGTACAGTGAGAGTTGACTGTACTGTGCCTGATGATGATACTGTATGTCCAGTTATCCCTCTATTCTCAATACTCTGATCATTATTTGGTAATCCATCTACTTCCCAAACTAGAACAGTGCCACTGCTATTACAAAAAAACTGAGCATTCGTTCCTCCCAGAGTGGTAACTGATGCAGGACCTTATACATGTTATAAAAATTACGTACTGTCAACTAGTACTTAATAGCGCTTACCAGTAGCATGTATACATGTAGTCCATATAAGAAGTATCGCTACTGCTGATTTCATGACACCACGATAATGAACAGACTCAGTTACATCAAGATTTCATAACTGCATTCAGAAACTACGTCATCAGTTGGCCAATGTATCTCATTTGAGGTCTATTCAATGTTGTATACACTCTATGGTGTTGAAAGCTCTAGTTCTCAAACTGAACCAGCATTGAGAAGCTGTCATACTTTCTGATGTATAACAATGACCCTCTTTAAGCACTTTGCAGCAGCTTGTCCTCAAAAGAGAGTTCCCACTGTGGTCATAACTTTTCATGTTCATGCAGTATTCTCGAAAGCCTCTCGGGAGAATATTTGATTTTTTGACACTAGCCTATAAAGAATTATAATTATCCTAATAATTCAAGGCCAAAACATATGCTATATGATGTGCATACGCTCAATTATACATGCATAGACTGTCAAAACAATAGGAGCACAGTGGGTTAAACTATTCCACACACCACAAATAAACTCCTCGTAAAAGAGTGGTGTTCTTGAGCATAATGCTGCCCCACTTATACCTCCCACCCTCCAGCACCTGAGAGGTGAAGCTCACCAACACGATTAAAAAACATCTAACATAGATCTGTGTTGTCTTACAGTGCAAGTTTGACATGTAGCACCGAATTGTATATTATTGTTAAAAAATCAGCCATAAATAGAATCACTATTTTTTCTTGGGAAATGATAAAACTGATTCTTTGTAGCACAGAGTTAACTTTTTTCAACGAAAAAATAATTTTATTTCGTTAAGATGACCAAATTTGAAATTTGTGTTCGGTAATAATTATGTCATGGACTGACTTGTCCGTAAGAGAATCAAGTTAAGCTCATTGCAACTGCTGAGCTGAAACCGTCTACTAGTAGCTAGGACTGCAATCAATATTCATATTAGTTGCTTATGACACAGTCTCATAAACTGCACTAGTATTGATAGTTTCATTTATATTAACAGTCTCATAAGCAGTGTTCTTGTTCAAGGTGATCCTCTTCATTGTGATGTAAGCAGGATTATCATCAACTGGAACATGATCAATAACACCTGATGATACAGATATACTAACTCAATTATAACCTATAATAGTCAATATTACCTGTAGTGTGTTGTGTTTGTCTCATAGTAACTGCCGTGCACAATATACCAGTAATAACTGCTGCAGCAAGTACCAGTAACAGCAATCCAGTAGCAGCAATGATGATTGAGGTGGTGGAATTAACTGTATCCATGTGCAACACTATAATGAATCACAAGATAATAACATGCATACATGTTGAAGAGGCAGGCATGGTAGGACTGACACTGTTGTGTAGTGTGGTATGCACAGGTAAACTCATCTCAGGATTGGATGTGTCTATAGAGAATACAAACAATAAACATTGATGGAAAGGCAGCTCAATGTTATCGCACCTGAAGCAACAACAGAATGTAACACAATAGCTGAAGGTTTAGGTAGTTCCATGATGTGTATTAACTGAGAATGCTGATATGCAGCACTAGTGCTGCCAGTAGCTGGACTGTTGTCATACACTCTCACACTATACTCTCCTGCTGGTAGACCAGTAATGTTGACAGATCCTTTATCACTATCCTGCAGCAGTCTCTGCAGTGTCTTGTTGATGGTATATTGACTCTGGTCATCTTGTATCACTACAATCCCTGGTGCTGTTGAATTGATGGCAAATGTACACTCCACTAGTATGGAGCTAGTGTGCTGGTCACTGGATACATCACAGTCTTGAACATTATAGGAACCTGTCACAGTATGAGCAGATTAAACGCTACATTAACTAGTGACTTACTGAATAGAAGTGTCTTTATGTCAACTTCAGTTGTATCATCAGCCATGATCTTAATATCACATGTAACGAAATATCCACTTTCAACAATGACTGTGTAGTCCACTGCACCAGCATATGTTAATGGAATTTCATCATGAGTGACTCTGTTGTGAGTGTTTAATGTTGGATATGTCACAGCCACTAGACCTTGACCAGGACAAACTAAAGCGGTACGCTGTAACAGGAATTGTCAAAAAACATAAAATTTAATGTCATCATTGCCTGCACCTATATACCTGTTCTGTATTGATAGTGAAAGTAACAGCAATTTGAGTAGTGCTGAGGCTGACTACTACAGTTTTGGACGCATTCACTAGATCATAGTATTCTTAAAAACATGATTATTAAACCTTTGGACAAAGTGAACCACACGTGTCACTCACCTCCTGGTACTCTCTGTCCAATAACCACGCTCTCACTATGATGCTGAGATGAGAATGCTGTCACATTGGCTGTGTAGTACTGACACAACTCAAGAGCTGGTAGTGGATAGTTGGTGTTGGTGGTAGTGTCACTGACAATCACTTGACCAGTGGTGTTGTTCATCACAATCACTATATAGGAGAGACCACTGAGTACACCAGCAGTTGCTGGAGGATCCCACAATAGACTGGTGAATGACACACTGAACCTCACATTGACAACTGGACCAATACCTGTAGACTCATGATAGTAACCTTTAGTATGTATTGTAGTAACATTATACTAAACCTGGCAATACAGTGAGAGTTGAGGAGTTGCCGGCTAATGTTAAACTGAACAAAGATGGACCAATAAAGCATCGTACAGTAGTGCCATCATTCTCTGATGTTGCTGGTACAGTGAGGGTGGACTGTACTGTGCCTGGTGATGATACTACTGTGTGTTCAGTTATTTCTCGATCCACAATGTTTTGGTGGTTCAGTGGCAATCCATCTACTTCCCATGCTAGAACAGTACCACTTCCACTACAATGAAACTGAGCATTCGTTCCTCCCAGGGTAGTCAGTGACACTGGACCTTAAACATGCTATAATATTGTCAACTAGTACGTAATATCACTTACCAGAAGCATTTGTACACGTAATCCATATAAGAAGTGTCGCTACTGCTGACTTCATGATACCACGATAATGAACAGACTCAGTTGCAACAAGATTTCATAACTGCATTCAGAAACTACGTCATCAGTTGGGCAATGTATCTCATTTGAGGTCTATGGTTATACATACAGTATACTCTATGGTGTTGACAGTTCCAGTTGCACATAGCAGCAACTTGTCCTCAAAAGAGAGTTTCCACTGTGGTCATAATTTTCATGTTCAGTATTCTCGAAAGCTTCTCTGGATAATTTTTGACACTATAGCCTAGAGAATTATATCTTAATAATTCAAAGCCGAAACTTATTATGCTACATTGTGTGTATGTGATGTGCACACACTCAATTCTACATGCATTGACTGTCAAAACAATAGGAGCACAGTGGGTTAAAGGAGAGCACACCACAAGTAAACTCCTCCTAAAAGAGTGGTGTTCTTGAGCATAATACAGTCCCACTTACCCCTTCTCACCCCCAGCACCTGAGATTACAAACTACATAATTCGACTGACTTTGCATTCCCTAAAAGGCAATAG
The DNA here is from genome assembly GCA_964017065.1 of Haliclona indistincta. Lineage (NCBI taxonomy): Eukaryota > Metazoa > Porifera > Demospongiae > Haplosclerida > Chalinidae > Haliclona > Haliclona indistincta. Next base: position 1,089,035 of record OZ024786.1, on the reverse strand, counting down.
AATTCTTCCCGAGCATCAATTCGAGTACTTTTAACTATTATGATTATCCTACATCATAGAGGTGAAGCTCACCAACACGATTCAAAATAACATCTAGCATGCATCGTTAGATCTGTGTTGTCTTACCATGACATGTATCACCGAATTATTGTTAATAAAAAAATCAGGCATAAAAATATTAATATCACTATAATTATCTTGGAAAAATTTATGGTAAAACTGTAGCACAGAGTTCAAAATTTTGTGAATGTAAAAATAATTTTATTTCGTTAAGATGACCGAATTTGAAATTTGAAATGTGGGTTTGGTAATGATTATGTCATGCATTGACTTATCCGTAAGAGGATCAAGTTAAGCTCATTGCAACTGCTGCACTGTAACCGTCTACTATTAGCTAGAGCCACAATGTTAGTTGCTTATAAAACAGTCTCATAAACTGCACTCGTATTGATAGTTTCATTTACATTAACAGTCTCATAAGCAGTGTTCTTGTTCAAGGTGATCCTCCTCATTGTGATGTAAGCAGGATTATCATCAACTGGAACATGATCAATAACACCTGATGATGAAGATATACTTACTCAATTATAAGCTATAGTAGTCAATAATTATTACCTGTAGTGCGTTGTGTTTGTCTCATAGCAACTGCCGTGCACAATATACCAGTAATAACTGCTGCAGCAAGTACCAGTAACAGCAATCCAATAGCAGCAATGATGATTAAGATGGTGGAATGAACTGTATCCATGTGCAAGACTATATGAATCACAAGATAATAACATGCATACATGTTGAAGAGGCAGGCATGGTAGGACTGACACTGTTGTGTAGTGTGGTATGCACAGGTAAACTCATCACAGGATTGGATGTGTCTATATAGACTGCGAACAATAAACATTGATAGAAAAGGCAGCTCAAAGTTATTGCACCTGAAGCAACAACAGAATGTATTACAATAGATGAAGGTTTAGGTAGTTCCATAATGTGTATTAACTGAGAATGCTGATATGCAGCACTAGTGCTGTCAGTAGCTGGACTGTTGTCATACACTCTCACACTATACTCTCCTGCTGGTAGACCAGTAATATTGTATCACTATCCTGCAGCAGTCTCTGCAGTGTCTTGTTGATGGTATATTGACTCTGGTCAGTCTGTCTAGAAGCAAAAATTGATTGGACAAACAGTACACAGACCGTACACACACCAAGAATACTGCCTCATTATGTGATTGTACGTATACATGTGTTGTGTTGAACATCACATGACATAAACATTATTACTACTAACATCACAATAATTATAGCCGGTAAATGGACATACCTTTACATGCACATGCAACACTGTTAATGATACTTTATTTGGAAGCGCTTTTCCTGTTCTTAGTCTGATAGGCTACCGACAATACCACCAACGACATTATCAATAGTTATACTAGCTCCAGTAGCTCCTCTGACTCCTGTGCCTTGTTCTCCTGAAATATCACCCACTGCTGCTTCACCAGAATAGTGTTTACAACTAGACTGATGGCAGGAAATTTAAACTCTTATTGGCTGTTGATTGTACCAATAATATAGCATGACAGGTCATCACTTCTTGCTCCTGGCCATTTCCTGTTTTTGTTTTAGCATGGTGGTGTATTGCACCCATTTTAACTCCCGGATTAACTTCTGCAACAGCTTGTGATCCCTCCACAGATAAATATCACCCACTGCTGCTTCATCAAAATAGTGTTTACAACTATACTGATGGCATGCAGGAAGTTTATCCTATTGATTGTTTGTACAATAACATGCAGTCTGTCCTCAACAGTGGATTTCTGCCAACTTATTTGTTTACATAATCCCTTAGAATGTCTAGCATGACAGGTCATCACTGTTTGCTTCTGGCCCTTTTTCCTGTTTTTGTTTTAGTATCGTGTATTGCACCAACTGCAATTCCCGGATTTGCTGCAGTTTGTGATCCCTCCACAGATGGTTGCTCCAACTACTAACCCAAAGTGTTCTATAGGACCAGGTACAATACTTCCTACAATTCGAGCCGGCAGTGTTGATCCTGCAACTCCTCAATCCTCTTCTTACAAGTGAATTAAATAGATTTCTATCGAAATCAAAAGGATGTAGTGATGAAGAAATCTACCACTGGTTTACAATGTAAACCAACAAGGAACAAGCATGGAATGGTAACACGATTGACTTGCTAACAGACCATAGATCCCTACATCAGTGGCTGCTGTGGCCTGAAAATAGCTAGTTCAGCTAGTTGTTGTTGACTTACACCTTGAATTGAATTCATCTGGTGACAAAATAAGTTATTGATCTTATGTACAGCCACTGATGCAGGGATCTATGGCCTGTTAGTAAGTCAATCGTGTTACCATTCCATGCTTGTTCAGAATAGAATATTCTATTATAATATAGAATAATTTATTAGTAATAATAAATATATTATATATATATATATTTTTTTACGATATCGTAATTTATTTATTTGTAATAACACTAAGGTGTAGGGAAGGGGAAATAAAGAAAACAACTGAACTAACAGAGGTAAGCAAGAAAAACAAACAAAAAAAAACAACAGCAACAAAAAATAACAAAAAAACCAAAAAGCAAACAAAAACAAAAGCAAACAATTATAATAATATTAAGAAAACAAATCTACAGTTAGTGAAGGCAAAGTGCCCCGCACTATAGTTGCATTGCCACGTTGGACTGCAACCGATAGTCTTTGAATAAGGTATAAAAATGCTTTGTTTTCACCGCTGTACATTTTGATACGGCGACCAAGGTCCACCAAAAAGTCCCAGGACTTTGGTCCAGCTGCACCAAGCGACTCAATGGCTAAGGGTGAAAACAAGTGCGACAGGGCTAGTTGGTGGTACTTTATCTCCTTCTGAGACTCTGCTCTTGCAGCAACACCTCCTGTTTTTGTCACTGCAATAGGTCGATAGGAAGGTGCTAGGGTATCAGGAACAGTAATTATTATTTTATTATTATTATTATTATTATTATTGAAACTTTACGACAAATTAACAGTCGAAGGACAGACATTATAATAATAATAATAAATTATAATAGAATAATTTATTATTAGGTCAGAATAATAATTTTTATTATATATTATTCTGACCAATATTATATAGAACAAGTAATAAAAACATTTTAACCAAAATACAAGAGATTTAGGGTTGGTACATTAAATTTTATCGAAAAAGTATGGAAACAAGATTTTGAAATGAAAAGGATTGTAACAATAGCAGTATAATGCTACCTCCCTATTATTCACCACAACTATCGAAAGCAGTTAATTTAGGGAGGTAGCATTATACTGCTATTGTTACAATCCTTTTCATTTCAAAATCTTGTTTCTATACTTTTTCGATAAATGTACCAACCCTAAATCTCTTGCATTTTGGTTAAAATGTTTTTATTACTTGTTTCTTTCCTTTTTTTATTAATGACTTAGTTGGCACTTATGCTAATACAGTGTAAAGAGCCTCTTGAACTATTTCAGCTGACTGCACTGGCGATCGGCTCTGCACTGCATGCATGCAACACGTACCATGCAACATTAGCTAAGCTTAAGCTAGCATTCTTACAAGCCTGAACAGACAAATCCAGTGTAACAGTGACGATTTGCTCGTTGTCTGTTGTGAATACAGCTAGTGGCAGCAGCACTCGCGTTCCAAGCAATTTGTACTAAGGTGCGCTTGTATTAGAATAATTACATACACGGGCGTGCGCGAGTAGGCGTAACCTATTAATGTAGCTATAGTTCAAAAAGAATGCATGATGGAATGGAGTCTGTTATGGACCAAAAATCGCTGTTTTCCTGGAAATACTGGCTTCTGCTAGTGTTTTAGGCTTAAATAGATATCAGGTGCACTGCTCCCAACGACTAGTGTAGTTTCTGTGTAGGTTTTGTCTTGATAGCTCACTCGCCACGACGCTAGGCTTGCTCGAGAAGAAGAAGAAAGAAGATGAACAAACGGGTGACCACGTGAACTCTGGTTTACCACCTTAGACCTGGTTTCTTTTGCTTCTGAAGGTCTCTTTATAATCGCACAAATCGTGCAAAGAGCTTCAGAACGTTAAATTAGCTTGAAACGCCCGTACGGCGAAGATATGGCAGTGCCGTACTTAGTGCCTCCAGGGCGAGACGCCATCTTGTCATGCCCATAGCAACTGGCCTTATAGTCTTTATTAGTAGACTCATTGTAAGCGCTTACCTCTGAGGATAGCCCCTAGGTAGTTAAAATACTACTGATGTCGTCAACAGCCATGATATACGTGAACTATTGCGCTTAGCCTAAGTGTAGCCGCCATCTTGTTTTCCGCCCAACCCTAAATATGCCACGTCTACCGCGTGGCATAATGTTTGAATATTGACAACTTGACAACAGCATGTTTTATGAAGTTTGTACACTTCCTTCCAAAAATATTTCTGTTTTATTTTTAGTTTTTGAGCTAGATGGAAGGAAGTGTATGAACTTCATAAACCTTGCTGTGCATTATGTATTGATACCTAACTATATTATTATGCCACGCGGTAGACGTGGCATATTTAGGGTTGGGCGGAAAACAAGATGGCGGCTAAACGCAATAGTTCACGTATATATCTTGGCTGTTGACGACATCAGGGGTATTTTAACGCTGTGTCTCCGGTCCCGGCAACGGGATCGACCTTTCTATCTTATAGTACCGGCACTGGTAATATAAAGGCTTGTTTGTAGCATGGATCAGCCAGCAGGTTCCGGTGGCTCAGCGGTTTAGTATTGTGGCTTGTAATACAGTGTTCTGGGTTCGATTCTCGCTCTATGCGTTTTTTTTCTGCAGACTTACACTAAGCGTGTAAGTTTTTAGCTAAATGCTCGACGTTCCTTAGGCTTACCAAGGGCCGAAGGCCCTGTTAGGACGACCCTCCCGACGATCCTTAGGCGTACCATGCAAGGGCCGAAGGCCCGGGTTAGGACGACCCTCCCGACGATCCTTAGGCTTATCAAGGGCCGAAGGCCCGGGTTAGGACACCCTCCCGAGTTTGCACAGTTAGCGGCGAAGGTTTTTAGGGTCTTGGGTTTAGGGTTTAGGGTTTAGTAGCTAGGACCTCCTAAATCCCGTTGCCGGGACTGCAACTATAGAAAGGTCGATCCCGTTGCCGGGACCGGAGACACAGCGGTATTTTAAATACCTAGAGGCTATCCTAAGAGGTAAGCGCCTACAATGAGTCTACTAATAAAGACTATAAGGCCAGTTGCTATGGGCATGACAAGATGGTGTCTCGCCTGGAGGCACTAAGTACGGCACTGCCATATCTTCGCCGTACGGGCGTTTCAAGCTAATCTAACGTTCTGAAGCTCCTTGCATGATTTGTGCGATTACAAAGAGACCTTTAGAAGCAAAAGAAACCAGGTCTAAGGTGGTATACCAGAGTTCACGTGGTCACCCGCCGTTTGTTCATCTTCTTCTTTCTTTCCTATTCTTCAGAGAGTCTAGCACAGTAGTGAGGGAACCAAACGCACCTAAACCTACACAGAAGCAACGCTACCTATGACCATCAGTGCACCTGATATCTATTTAGGCCTAAAACACTGGGAGAAGCGAGTATTTCCAGAAAAACAGCGATTTTTGGTCCATAACAGACCATTCTGTTTGAACTCCGTTACTAGGTTACGCCTACTCGCGCACGCCCGTGTATGTAATTATTCTAATACAAGCGCACCTTAGTACAAATTGCTTGGAACGCGAGTGCTGCTGCCATGCACTAGCAGTGTTCACAGCAGACAACGAGCATATCTTCACTGTTACACTGGATTCGTCTGTTCAGGCTTGTAAGAATGCTATCTTAAGCTTAGCTAATGTGGCATGGTACATGTTGCATGCAGTGCATAGTCCGGCAATCGAGTGCAGTCTGCTGCCGGAACTATTATTACAATTATTACTTTTGAAACTATGTACACACTGTATTAGCACAAGTACCAACTAAGTCATTAATAAAAAAAAAAGAAAAGAAACAAGTAATAAAAACATTTTAACCAAAATGGAAGAGATTTAGGGTTGGCACATTTATCGAAAAAGTATGGAAACAAGATTTGAAATGAAAAGGATTGTAACAATAGCAGTGTAATGCTACCTCCCTAAATTAACTGCTTTCGATAGTTGTGGTTAATTTAATAGGGAGGTAGCATATTACACTGCTATTGTTACAATCCTTTTCAATTTAAATCTTGTTTCCATACTTTTTCAATAAATATGCCAACCCTAAATCTCTTCCATTTTGGTTAAAATGTTTTTATTACTTGTAAAATCTGGATTTAGGGTTGCTACAGCATAATTTACAAAAGCGCTTGAGTCCTAAGTCTATTTTCGTCGTACTCTCACGGCCCCGCATTCTTTCGGGATCAGTCTACGTCTCGCGCGCCAGACCCAACCCAAAGGGGGTTGGGTGTGGCGCGCGAGGCTACATAAAGATCGCTGCGACGTCGAAGAGCTTCAGTAGAAATCTTGACAGCGTGATCCTGTGCATCATTACCAACAAAACTAAGCTTGGCGCTGAATACAGTTTGAACAAAAAGTATTTACTTCCGATTGGCTAGCTCCGCCAAGTTACTTCTAGTGACGGTTTTTATTTTTTCCTGCAAGAAGGAAGGACTTGGCGCTTCTCTGTTTGTCCGCTCTATGCTCAGGTCAAATCACTCTACACACTGAGAAGCAAGCCCGCTGTCGAATCTGTGACAGCCGATTTTTCATTGGTCTGCATTTCGCTTGGCGCCGGTCTCGAGGCTGAATCATGAGTGCTAATGGCCGCGGGCAACTACGACGAGAAAACGAAACTAGCGTCGATTTAGGAGAAATGCAAGTAGACACTGGAATCTCAGGTGTGCCAAAGGCTACGGTCGGTGGAGCAACGTACAAGACAAAATCTAAAGAGGAAGTTCCATTTACTGATAAGGTAGAGGATCGCTACGTTGATGATAGGCGTGCAAGGAGTGATCGTATAGACTACATCGGTGGTGCAGCATTGGGTGGTATATCAGCAGGACTATTGGTAGGCGGAGTTGGAGGAGCTACAGGAGCTAGTATAGGTGTGGGTATCGGTTCGCTTGTTGGAAGTATCGTCCCTGGTCCTGGAACAGCTATGGGGGCAATGGTTGGAGCCCTTATCGGTGGAGGGATTGGGGCCGCAGTAGGTGCAGCAGGCGGAGGAGGAGCTGGTGCAGGAATTGTAGCTGGTGCAGTACACCATGCTAAAAAAAAGAACAGGAAAAGGCGCCAGAATTGATGACAGCTGGTTTTGCACAAAATTAATTTGGAGCTATTTTAGTACATTTGTTTAAAAGAATAAGAAGACGTGGTCGGTAGTTTATTTTTATTGTCATGTTGACTTCATCATAGCTACATGCAGTCTCATTGTATATTGTTTAATGTGTATTAGATAGTCAGCATAATATTATGTCAGTGCTTTTGTCTTCATTTAAAAAAAATTATCTTATTTGTTTATTGTCGATAATTATTGTCTCTTTGTGGAATAATACTTTAATCTTTATAATTAATTTTATTGTGATAAAATTTTCATGATTCATATCGTCAAACTGGGGATAATAGTGACGAGAAAGAGAACAAAATCACTTGCAATGGGAGAAGCCTGCCAGAATCTAAAGGCTAAGATCAGTGGATACATGGTTGACAAAAAGTAATTACTCTGAGGAAGTTCCATATTGTGATGAGGTAAAGTGTTGCTATGTTGATGATGAGGATGTGCAAGCAGTGGTAGTAATGCCTATGCTGGCGGTGCAGTAGTGGGATCAGGTGGACTATAAGAAGAGGATTGAGGAGTTGCAGGATCAACACTGCCGGCCCAAATTGTAGGTAGTATTGTACCTGGTCCTATATAGAACACTTTGGGTTAGTAGTTGGAGCAACCATCTGTGGAGGGATCACAAGCTGGAGCAAATCCGGGAGTTGGAGTTGGTGCAATACACCATACTAAAACAAAAACAGGAAAAAGGGCCAGAAGCAAAAAGTTATGACCTGTCATGCTAGACATTCGAAGGGATTATGTAAACAAAAAAGTTGGCAGAAATCCACTGTTGAGGACAGACTGCATGTTATTGTACAAACAATCAATAGGATAAACTTCCTGCATGCCATCAGTATAGTTGTAAACACTATTTTGATGAAGCAGCAGTGGGTGATATTTATCTGTGGAGGGATCACAAGCTGTTGCAGAAGTTAATCCGGGAGTTAAAATGGGTGCAATACACCACCATGCTAAAACAAAAACAAGAAATGGCCAGGAGCAAGAAGTGATGACCTGTCATGCTATATTATTGGTACAATCAACAGCCAATAAGAGTTTAAATTTCCTGCCATCAGTCTAGTTGTAAACACTATTCTGGTGAAGCAGCAGTGGGTGATATTTCAGGAGAACAAGGCACAGGAGTCAGAGGAGCTACTGGAGCTAGTATAACTATTGGTAATGTCGTTGGTGGTATTGTCGGTAGCCTATCAGACTAAGAACAGGAAAAGCGCTTCCAAATAAAGTATCATTAACAGTGTTGCATGTGCATGTAAAGGTATGTCCATTTACCGGCTATAATTATTGTGATGTTAGTAGTAATAATGTTTATGTCATGTGATGTTCAACACAACACATGTATACGTACAATCACATAATGAGGCAGTATTCTTGGTGTGTGTACGGTCTGTGTACTGTTTGTCCAATCAATTTTCGCTTCAAGACAGACCCTGGTCATCTTGTATCACCATAATCCCTGCATGATGCTGTTGAATTGATGGTAAATGTACACTCCACTAGTATGGAGCTAGTGTCACTGGATACATCACAGTCTTGAACATTATAGGAACCTGTCACAGTATGACCAGATTATAACACTACATTAACTAGTCATGACTTACTGAATAGAACTGTCTTTATATCAACTTCAGTTATATCATCAGCCATGATCTTAATATCACATACTAAGTGACATCCACTTTTAACAATGACTGTGTAGTCCACTTCACCAGCAGTTGCTAGAGGTATTTCATCATGAGTGACTCTATCATTGTCAGTGTTTGATGTTGGATATGTCACAACCACCAGATCTTGACCAGGACAAACTAGAGCAGTCCGCTACAATAACATAAATAAACTGTCATAAAACATAAAAATTTTAAAGTCATCACACTGCACCTATACCTGTTCTGTATTGATAGTGAAAGTAACAGCAACTTGAGTAGTGCTGATGCTGGCTAATATAATTTTGGACACACTCACCAGATCAAAGAAATTTAAAAGATTTCTATCGAAATAGAAAGGATGTAGGGTTGTGAAATCTACCACTGGTTCACAATGTAAACTAACAAGGAACAAGCATGGAATGGTTGCTAACAGACAATAGATCCCTACATCAGTGGCTGTACATATTTTGTCACAAGTTGAATTCAATTCAATGCACGTCTGGTGTCAGTCAACAGCAACTAGCTGAAGTAGCTATAGTCAGCCACTGATGTAGAGATCTATGGTCTGTTAGCAACCATTCCATGCTTGCTCCTTGTTAGTTTACATAGTGAACCAGTGGTAGATTTCACAACCCTACATCCTTTTGATTTCGATAGAAATCTTTTCAATTTCTTGTTTGTGTCCTTTTTACTTTTTAGTGAAGTGCAGTTCAATATCATGAACGTACTGAGCCGTCTTTGTTTCCACCATTGATTTAGTTTTCCTGTTGTTGATGGCTTTTCTTTATTATTAAACTTGTAGCTAAAAAATAACTAGAGTTCTAATGAACACATACCCGTGCGCTGAGCTTGGAGCTACATGTACTCCAGCATTACTGCAACATGCATGTTACAGCTAGCCCATAGACAGCTCCAGAAAAATAGATGATAGCATACATGCACTAACAGTTGATTGGCACATCACAGAAGGCCTCAAGAAAGACTGATGCACTGACGTACGGTACATGTGAGACTGAGTGAGGACATCAACATGGATAGAAGGTTGGGTGACACACCCACAATACCGTAAAGTTCTCTTACAAGGACACTTAGCTTTAGAAAGCCATGGATTAGCCGCTCGAGCAAGACTCGCCAGCACAGAAAACGTCTTCATAGGACTATAAATTCAGTGAAGAAGCTGCAGAGAGTGTTTTCATGGAGATTTTCGAGCGGTAAGACGCAAACGGGCGTGTTTTTTGACGACACATACACACACATATACGTACGTACGTACACAGACGGACACAAACGCATAACCCTGGCGCATACTGCGCACGGGTAATAATTATTATGCTGTACATATCAACACGCCTACGCATACATGCATGCACGAATTGCGAAGTGCATACGAGCCCCGCCCACACTAGTTTGTAGATCTGTACGGCGGTTATAATTTATTATCTGGCAAGCGCAGAATGGTGATCCTATACGATCAGACGATCTTACCGTTCTTCGCAGACTCCAGACAGATATGTGTTCTCCGTGATCCATACGGCGCGGAGATACTCAAGGTAGTGCTTGGTCACGTGCGCTAACCACTGCTTGGTCACGTGCGTATTGCGCAATCACAATAATGGCGTCTAACACTTAGCTGACAATGGATCACGATCGAGAACTCGCGGAATGTATATCGCCGTTTCGCTAAAAACAAAGTCCAAAAGACATCTGCCAGGAGAATTTCACGACTGTTCGTGGGTGTTTTGGTCTCGGCACTGCTCGCGTAAAGGCGCTAGGCGCGCTGAAGAAAGAAAGAAAGAAGAAGAAAGAAGAAAACGAGGATGACGAAACTCGATTTTCACAGTTTCTAGTTTCGTCACTTTAGTAACAGTGTAGAGCACTCTCCTTGCTAGTGTAAGATGGGGCAACGCCAGATAGCAGATCTAAGTGTCCTTGAACGTATAAAATTCACCACCTGGCGAAATATCAGCGTTTGAACGCTATACATTGTATGTAGCCGCCATCTTGTTTTTCTACATAGGGAGGCACTACCGTGCCTCCCTAATAGTATTCTAAAAACTTGATTTCATAAACTTTGGACAAAGTGAACCAAACGTGTCACTCACCTCCTGGCACTCTCTGTCCAGTAACCACACTCTCGCTATGATGCTGAGATGAGAATGCTGTCACATTAGCTGTGTAGTACTGACATGGCATAATTATTGAGACCAGCAGGTAGTGGATAGTTGGTGTCCACGGTAGTGTCACTGACGATCACTTGACCAGTGTTGTTGTTCATCACAATCACTATATAGGAGAGACCACTGAGTACACCAGCAGTTGCTGGAGGATCCCACAACAGACTGATGAATGACACACTGAACCTCACATTGACAACTGGACCAATACCTGTATAAACCCATAGTAACACTAACATATGTATTATACTAAACCTGGTAATACAGTGAGAGTAGAGGAGTTGCCGACTAATGTTAAACTGAACAAAGATGAACCAATAAAGCATCGTACAGTAGTCTTATCATTCTCTGATGATGCTGGTACAGTGAGAGTGGACTGTACTGTACCTGATGATGGTACTGTTGTGTGTTCTGTTATACCTCGATCCACAATGTTTTGGTGATTCAATGGTAATCCATCTACTTCTCATGCTAGAACAGTACCACTGCCATTACAATGAAACAGGGCATTCATTCCTCCCAGAGTAGTCAGTGACACAGGAACTTATACATGTTATAATAATTATTGTAAACTAGTACGTAATGACACTTACCAGAAGCATGTACACATGTAATCAATATAAAAAGGATCGCGACTGCTGATTTCATGATACCACGATAACGAACAGGCTCAGTTGCAACAAGATTCAGAAACTATGTCATCAGTATCTCATTTGAGGTCTACAGTAAACAGTACACTCTATGGTGTTGACAGCTCTAGTTGTGCTTAGCAGCAAATTGTCCTCAAAAGAGAGTTCCCACTGTGGTCATAATTTTTCATGTTCAGTATTCTCGAAAGCTTCTCTGGAGAATTTTTGACACTAGCCTAGAAAATTATATCCTAATAATTCAAAGTCAAAACTTAATATGCTATGTGATGTACATACGCTCAATTCTATCGACTGTCAAAACAATAGGAGCACAGTGGGTTAAACAATAGGAGCACAGAGGGTTAAACAATAGGAGCACGGACAAGCGATAGCACACCGCAAGTAAACTCCTCGTAAAGGAGTGGTGTTCTTGAGCAGAATACAGCCCCACTTACCCTCTCCCACCCCCAGCACCTGAGATTGCAAAGTACACAATTTGACTGACTTTGCATTCCCTAAAAGGCAATAGAATTCTTCCCGAGCGTCAATTCAAGTACTTTTAACTATTATGATTCTCCTACATCATAGAGGTGAAGCTCACCAACACGATTCAAAATAACATCTAACATGTATTGCTAGATCTGTGTTGTCTTACCAAGTTTGACATGTAGCACCGAATTATTAATAAATTAATAAAAAAACAGGCATAAATAATAAAAAATTATCATTATTTCTTGGAAAATGGTAAAACTGATTCTCTGCAGCACAGAGTTCATAATTTTGTAAATGTAGGGATAATTTTATTTCGTTAAGATGACTTGACCAAATTTTAAATTTGAAAAGTGTGTTTGGTAATATTTATGTCATGCACTGACTTGTCCGTAAGAGGATCAAGTTAAGCTCATTGCAACTGCTGTACTGAAACAGTCTACTATTAGCTAGCACTACAATCAATATTCATGTTAGTTGCTTATGACACAGTCTCATAAACTGCACTAGTATTGATAGTTTCATTTATATTAACAGTCTCATAAGCAGTGTTATTGTTCAAGGTAATCCTCTTCATTGTGATGTAAGCAGGATTATCATCAACTGGCACATGATCAATAACACCTGATGATGAAGATATGCTTACTAAATTATAACCTATATAATAGTCAATATTACCTGTAGTGTGTTGTTTTTGTCTCATAGCAACAGCCGTGCACAATATACCAGTAATAACTGCTGCAGCAAGTACCAGTAACAGCAATCCAGTAGCAGCAATGATGATTGAGGTGGTGGAATTAACTGTATACATGTGCAAGACTATATGAATCACAAGATAATAACATGCATACATGTTGAAGAGGCAGGCATGGTAGGACTGACACTGTTGTGTACTGTGGTATGCACAGGTAAACTCATCTCAGGATTGGATGTGTCTATATAGAATACAAACAACAAACATTGATGGAAAGGCAGCTCAATGTTATTGCACCTGAAGCAACAGCAGAATGTATTACAATAGATGACGGTTTAGGTAGTCCCATAATGTGTATTAACTGAGAATGCTGATATGCAGCACTAGTGCTGTCAGTAGCTGGACTGTTGTCATACACTCTCACACTATACTCTCCTGCTGGTAGACCAGTAATGTTGACAGATCCTTTATCACTATCCTGCAGCAGTCTCTGCAGTGTCTTGTTGATGGTATATTGACTCTGGTCATCTTGTATCACTACAATCCCTGGTGCTGTTGAATTGATGGCAAATGTACACTCCACTAGTATGGAGCTAGTGTGCTGGTCACTACAGTCTTGAACATTATAGGAACCTGTCACAGTATGACCAGAATATAACACTACATTAACTAGTGACTTACTGAATAGAACTGTCTGTATGTCAACTTCAGTTAAATCATCAGCCATGATCTTAATATCACATACAATCAAATATCCACTTTCAACAATGACTGTGTAGTCCATTGCTCCAGCATGTGCTAGAGGTATCTCATCATGAGTGACTCTATTATCAGTGTTTGATATTGGATATGTCACAGCCACCAGATCTTGATCAGGACAAACATGAGCTGTCCGCTAAAATAAAATTAATTATCATAGAACATAAAATTTAATGACATCAATTGATACACCTATATACCTGTTCTGTATTGATAGTGAGAGTAACAGCAACTTGAGTAGTGCTGTGGCTGGCTACTATAATTTTAGACACACTCACTAGATCATAGTAATCTAAAAACATAAACTTTGGACAAAGTGAACCACACTTGTCACTCACCTCCTGGTACTCTCTGCCCAATAACCACACTCTCACTATGATGTTGAGATGAGAATGCTGTCACATTAGCTGTGTAGTACTGACATGACTTGATAACTGGCAATGGATAGTTGGTGTTGGTGGTAGTGTCACTGACAATCACTTGACCAGTGTTCATCACAATCACTATATAGGAGAGACCACTAAGTACACCAGCAGTTGCTGGAGGATCCCACAATAGACTGATGAATGACACACTGAACCTCACATTGACAACTGGACCAATACCTGTATAAACTCATATTAACCCTTGTACATAGTAACATGATTATACTAAACCTGGCAATACAGTCAGTGTAGAGGAGTTGCCGATTAATGTCAAACTGAACAATGATGGACCAATTAAGCATCGTACAGTAGTTCCATTGTTCTCTTGTGTTGCTGGTACAGTGAGAGTGGACTGTACTGTGCCTGATGATGATACTGTATCATCAGTAATTCCTCGATTCTCAATGATTTGATCAGTGATTTGTAATCCATCTATTTCCCAAACCAGAAAAGTTCCACTGCCATTACAATGAAACTCAGCATTCATTCCTCCCAGAGTGGTAACTGACACAGGACCTTATACATGTTATAATACTGTCAACTAGTACGTAATATCACTTACCAGTAGCATTTGTACTCGTAATCCATATGAAAAGGATCATGACTGTTGATTTCATGATACCATGACAACGAACAGACTCAGTTGCATCAAGATTTCATAACTGCATTCAGAAATGAACGAATTTCACGAACCCTCGGCGTTTGAGCACCGTTGCAAACATTGTAGAGTTAGCTCCTTATAGTTATTGTTTGCAGAAGGAGCTTTACAGCTAAAGCCAACCTGTTTGCTATTGAAACTGCACTGCTAACCAGAAGACAGCAAAGTGCTGACCACAACCGAAACAAGGTGTGTCAAATGGGCGTGACCGTGAACACTGAGTAGGTAGCAATTGCTCTTGGCTTTGATAGGCTTTTTCTTGAGATGTTTAAGCACCCCCAGAGCTGTCCTGCTGTTTAGATGGAATCTACAAGTACCTAGGTAGTCAACTATGGGCGCGTTTGTTGTCAGAAAAGTCTAAGATGGCCGTCAGGTCATGCAAGGTGAGCCAGCCATACATAACTCGAGAACGAAAGCAGTTTAG
This sequence comes from Haliclona indistincta, assembly GCA_964017065.1. Lineage (NCBI taxonomy): Eukaryota > Metazoa > Porifera > Demospongiae > Haplosclerida > Chalinidae > Haliclona > Haliclona indistincta. The sequence goes on along the minus strand of OZ024786.1, from coordinate 1,073,823 downwards.
CATAATCCACGAGTCACATTGCAAGCCATGGTCATGCTTAGCCTGTTCATACCTTAGTTGACGCGTAGAAGCGATCGCTGATCTCTGTAGCAGAAGAGACAGACAGACAGACAGACCGACCGAACGACAAAGCAAGTACCGTAACCCTCGCGCATGCGCCGAGGGTTAATGAACGACAGAGCAAGTACCGTAACCCTCGCGCATGCGCCGAGGGTTAACTACGTCATCAGTTGGACAATGTATCTCATTTGAAGTCTACAGTATTCTCTATGGTGTTGACAGCTCTAGTTGCACTTAGCAGCAACTTGTCCTCGAGTTTCCACTGTGGTCATAATTTCATATTCAGTATTTTCAAAAGCTTCTCTGGAGAATTTTTTACACTAGCCTAAAGATTTATATCCTAATAATTCAAAGCCAAAACATATGCTATGTGATGTGCACACACTCAATTCTACATGCATCGACTGTCAAAATAATAGGAGCACATTGGAATAAGCTATAGCACACTACAAGTGAACTCCTCGTAAAAGAGTGGTGTTCTTGTGTATAATACAGCCCCACTTACCCCTCTCACCCCCCAGCACCTGAGATTGCAAAGTACACAATTTGACTGACTTTGAATTCCCTAATGAAAGGTAATAGAATTCTTCCCAAGCGTCAATTTGAGTCCTTCTAACTACTATCATTCTCCTACATCATAGAGGTGAAGCTCACCAACACGATTCAAAATAACATCTAACATGTATTGCGGTTAGATCTGTGTTGTCTTACCATACAAGTTTGACATGTAGCAACGAATTATTAATATTAAAAAATTAGGCATAAATAAAATCACTATTTTTTCTTGAAAAATGGTAAAACTGATTCTCTGTAGCACAGAATTCAAATTTTTTTAAATGAAGAAATAATTTTATTTCGTTAAGATGACCAAATTTGAAATTTGAAATGTGTGTTTGGTAATAATTATGTCATGGACTGACTTGTCCGTAAGAGAATCAAGTTAAGCTCATTGCAACTGCTGCACTGAATCCGTCTACTAGTAGCTAGAGCTACAATCAATGTTCATGTTAGTTGCTTATGACACAGTCTCATAAACTGCACTTGTATTGATAGTTTCATCTATATTAACAGTCTCATAAGCAGTGTTCTTGTTCAAGGTGATCCTCTTCATTGTGATGTAAGCTGGATTATCATCAACTGGAACATGATCAATAACACCTAATGATGATGATACAGATATACTAACTCAATTATAACCTACAATAGTCACTATTACCTGTAGTGTGCTGTTTTTGTCTCATAGCAACAGCCGTGCACAATATACCAGTAATAACTGCTGCATCAAGTACCAGTAACAGCAATCCAGTAGCAGCAATGATGATTGAGGTGGTGGAATTAACTGTATACATGTGCAAGACTATATGAATCACAAGATAATAACATGCATACATGTTGAAGAGGCAGTCATGGTAGGACTGACACTGTTGTGTAGTGTGGTATACGCAGGTAAACTCATCCCAGGATTGGATGTGTCTGTATATTGAATACAAACAATAAACAATGATAGAAAGGCAGCTCAATGTTATCGCACCTGAAGAAACAACAGAATGTAATACAATACATGTAGATGAAGGTTTAGGCAGTTCCATGATGTGTATTAACTGAGAATGCTGATATGCAGCACTAGTGCTGTTAGTAGCTGGACTGTTGTCATACACTCTCACACTATACTCTCCTGCTGGTAGACCAGTAATGTTGACAGATCCTTTATTACCATCCTGCAGCAGTCTCTGCAGTGTCTTGTTGATGGTGTATTGACTCTGGTCATCTTGTATCACTACAATCCCTGGTGCTGTTGAATTGATGGCAAATGTACACTCCACTAGTATGGAGCTAGTGTGCTGGTCACTGGATACATCACAGTCTTGAACATTATAGGAACCTGTCACAGTATGACCAGATTATAACACTACATTAACTAGTCATGACTTACTGAATAGAACTGTCTTTATGTCAACTTCAATTATGTCATCAGCCATGATCTTAATATCACATGCTAAGTGATATCCACTTTCAACAATGACTGTATAGTCCACTTCACCAGCATTTGTTAGAGGTATCTCATCATGAGTGACTCTATTATCAGTGTTTGATGTTGGATATGTTACAACCAGCAGATCTTGATCAGGACAAACGTGAGCAGTCCGCTACAATAAATGGAATTAACCGGCATAAAACATAAAATTTTAAAGTCATCATTGTCTGCACATGTATAGCTAGCTATACCTGTTCTGTATTGATAGTGAGAGTAACAGCAACTTGAGTAGAGCTGTGGCTGACTACTATAATTTTGGATACATTCACCAGATCATAGTATTCTAAAATTAATGATTTTGTATAAACTTTGGACAAAGTGGACCACATGTGTCACTCACCTCCTGGTACTCTCTGTCCAGTAACCACGCTCTCACTATGATGCTGAGATGAGAATGCTGTCACATTAGCTGTGTAGTACTGACACGGCATATTGAGACCAGCAGGTAGTGGATAGTTGGTCTTGTTGGTAGTACCATTGACTGTCACTTGACCAGTGTTGTTCATCACAATCACTATATAGGAGAGACCACTGAGTACACCAGCAGTTGCTGGAGGATCCCACAACAGACTGATGAATGAAACACTGAACCTCACATTGACAACTGGACCAATACCTGTAGACTCATAGTAACACTAACAGATGTATTGTATAGTAACATAGACCTGGCAATACAGTGAGAGTAGAGGAGTTGCCAACTAATGTTAAACTGAACAAAGATTGACCAATAAAGCATCGTACAGTAGTTCCATTATTCTCTGATGTTGCTGGTACAGTGAGGGTGGACTGTACTGTGCCTGATGATGATACTACTGTATGTTCAGTTATTTCTCGATCCACAATGTTTTGGTGATTCAGTGGTAATCCATCTACTCCCCATGCTAGAACAGTACCACTGCCATTACAATGAAACTGAGCATTCGTTCCTCCCAGAGTGGTAACTGACACAGGACCTTATACATGTTATAATATTGACAACTAGTATGTACGTAACAACACTTACCAGTAGCATTTGTACACGTAATCCATACGAAAAGGATTTTGACTGCTGATTTCATGATACCACGTTAATGAACAGACTCAGTTGCATTAAGATTTCATAACTGCATTCAGAAACTATATACGTCATCAGTTGGGCGATAAATGAACAACTAGCCAGGGCAACAGGAATTAAATAAACAGACAACTGCATGGGGCATTAGTTGGGAAATGTATCTCATTTGAGGTCTACGGTATACATACAGTATACTCTATGGTGTTGACAGCTCTAGTTCTCAAACTGAACCAGCATTGAGAAGCTGTCACACTTTCTGATGTACGTAACAATAGACCCTCTTTGTATTACAATGAGCACTTTGCAGCAACTTGTCCTTAAAAGAGAGTTCCCACTGTGGTCATAATTTGCATGTTCAGTATTCTTGAAAGCTTTTCTGGAGAATTTTTGACACTAGCCTAGAGAATTATATCCTAGCCAAAACATATGCTATGTGATGTGCATACACTCAATTCTACATGCAACGACTGTCAAAACAATAGGAGCACATTGGGATAAACGATAGCACACCACATGTAAACTTCTTGTAAAAGAGTGGTGTTCTTGAGCAGAATACAGCCCCACTTAGCAGTCTTAGCTTACCATCCCCCAGCACCTGAGATTGCAAAGTACACAATTTGACTGACTTTGCATCCCTAAAAGGCAATAGAATTCTTCCCAAGCATCAATTTGAGATCTGTGTTGTCTTACCATGCAAGTTTGACATGTAGTACCGAATTATTATTATTAATAAAAATCAGGCATAAATAAAATCACTAATTCTTGGAAAAATTAATAGTAAAACTGATTCTCTGTAGCACAGAGTTCAAAATTTGTAAATGTTGAAATAATTTTATTTCGTTAAGATGACCAAATGTTAAATTTGAAATGTGTGTTTGGTAATATTTAAGTCATGCACTGACTTATCTGTAAGAGAGTCAAGTTAAGCTCATTGCAACTGTTGCGCTGAAACCTTCTACTAGTAGCTAGCACTACAATCAATATTCATGTTAGTAGCTTATAAAACAGTCTCATAAACTGCACTAGTATTGATAGTCTCATTTATATTAACAGTCTCATAAGCAGTGTTCTTGTTCAAGGTGATCCTCCTCATTGTGATGTAAGCAGGATTATCATCAACTGGTACATGATCAATAACACCTGATGATACAGATATACTAACTGAATTATAACCTATAATAGTCAATATTACCTGCAGTGCGTTGTTTATGTCTCATAGCAACAGCAGTGCACAATATACCAGTAATAACTGCTGCAGCAAGTACCAGTAACAGCAATCCAGTAGCAGCTAGCAATGATGATTGAGATGGTGGAATTAACTGTATACATGTGCAAGACTATATGAATCACAAGATAATAACATGCATACATGTTGAAGAGGCAGGCATGGTAGGACTGACACTGTTGTGTAGTGTGGTATGCACAGGTAAACTCATCTCATTGGATGTGTCTTTATAGACTGCAAACAATAAACATTGATGGAAAAGGCAGCTCAATGTTATCGCACCTGAAGCAACAACAGAATGTATTACAATAGATGAAGGTTTAGGTAGTTCCATAATGTGTACTAACTGAGAATGCTGATAAGCAGCACTAGTGCTGTCAGTAGCTGGACTGTTGTCATACACTCTCACTCTATACTCTCCTGCTGGTAGACCAGTAATGTTGACAGATCCTTTATCACTATCCTGCAGCAGTCTCTGCAGTGTCTTGTTGATGGTATATAGACTCTGGTCATCTTGTATCACTACAATCCCTGGTGCTGTTGAATTGATGGCAAATGTACACTCCACTAGTATGGAGCTAGTGTCATTGGATGCATCACAGTCTTGAACATTATAGGAACCTGTCACAGTATGACCAGATTATAACACAACATTAACTAGTCATGACTTACTGAATAGAACTGTCTTTATGTCAATTTCAGTTATATCATCAGCCATGATCTTAATATCACATGCAATGAAATAACCACTTTTAACAATGACTGTGTAGTCCACTTCACCAGCATATGCTAATGGCATTTCATCGTGAGTAACTCTGTTATCAATGTTTGATGTTGGATATGTCACAACCAACAGATCTTGATCAGGACAAACTTGAGCTGTCCGCTACAATAACATGAATTTATCATAAAAATAAAATTTAATGACATCAATTGGTACCCCTATTATACCTGTTCTGTATTGATAGTGAAAGTAACAGCAACTTGAGTAGTGCTGTGGCTGACTACTATAACTTTGGACACACTCACCAGATCATAGTAGTCTAAAAATTAATGATTTCCTAAACGACAAAGTGAGCCACATGCGTCACTCACCTCCTGGTACTCTCTGCCCAGTAACCACACTCTTACTATGATGCTGAGATGAGAATGCTGTCACATTAGCTGTGTAGTACTGACATGGCATATTGAGACCAGCAGGTAGTGGATAGTTGGTGTCCACGGTAGTGCCATTGACAATCACTTGACCAGTGTCGTTGTTCATCACAATCACTATATAGGAGAGACAACTGAGTACACCAGCAGTTGCTGGAGGATTCCACAATAGACTGATGAATGACAAGCTGAACCTCACATTGACAACTGGACCAATACCTGTAGACTCATAGCAACACTTACTGATGTATTATAGTAACATGTACTAAACCTGGCAATACAGTGAGAATAGAGGAGTTGCCAATTAATGCTAAACTGAACAAAGATTGACCAATAAAGCATCGCACAGTAGTGCCATCATTCTCTGATGTTGCTGGTAAAGTGAGTGTGGACTGTATTGTGCCTGATGATGATACTACTGTATGTTCAGTTATTTCTCGATCCACAATGTTTTGGTGATTCACTGGTAATCCATCTACTTCCCATGCTAGAACAGTACCACTTCCATTACAATGAAACAGAGCATTCGTTCCTCCCAGAGTAGTCAGTGACACTGGACCTTATACATGTTATAATTTCAACTAGTATGTATGTAATAACACTCACCAGTAGCATTTATACATGTAATCCATATAAGAAGTATCACGACTGCTGATTTCATGATACCGTGCACAATAACAAACAGACTCAGTTACATCAAGATTTTATAACTGCATTCAGAAACTACGTCATCAGTTGGGCAATGTATCTCATTTGAGGTCTATATATATTATACAGTATACTCTATGGTGTTGACAGCTCTAGTTGCACATAGCAGCAACTTGTAGAGTTTCCACTGTGGTCATAAATTTTCATGTTCAGTATTTTCGAAAGCTTTAACTTTCTGGAGATTTTTTGACGCTAGCCTCCTAATAATTCAAAGCAAAAACATAATATTATTATGCTATATGATGTGCACACACTCAATTCTACATGCGTCGACTGTCTAACAATAGGAGCACATTGGGATAAACTATAGCACATCACAATTAAACTCCTTGTAAAAGAGTGGTGTTCTTGAGTATAATGCAGCCCTACATACCCCCTCTCACCCCCAGCTACTGAGATTGCAAAGTACACAATTTGACTGACTTTGCATTCACTAAAAGGCAATAGAATTCTTCCCGAGCGTCAATTCGAGTACTTTTAACTACTATGATTCTCCTACATCATAGAGGTGAATTCACGCTCACCAACACGATTCAAAATAACATCTAACATGTATCGTTAGATCTGTGTTGTCTTACCATGCAAGTATGACTTGTAGCACCGAATTATTAATAAAATTAACAGGCATAAATAATATAACTATTTCTTGGAAAATGGTAAAACTGATTCTCAGCAGCACAGAGTTCAAAATTTGTAAATGTAGGGATAATTTTATTTCATTAAGATGACTGACCAAATTTTAAATTTGAAATGTGCATGTGTTTGGTAATATTTATGTCATGCACTGACTTGTCCGTAAGAGGATCAAGTTAAGCTCATTGCAACTGCTGTACTGAAACCATCTACTAGTAGCTAGAGCTACAATCAATATTCATGTTAGTTGCTTATGATACAGTCTCATAAACTGCACTTGTATTGATAGTCTCATTTATATTAACAGTCTCATAAGCAGTGTTCTTGTTCAAGGTGATCCTCTTCATTGTGATGTAAGCAGGATTATCATCAACTGGTACATGATCAATAACACCTGATGATACAGATATATACTAACTGAGTTATAACCTACAATAGTCAATATTACCTGTAGTGCGTTGTGTTTGTCTCATAGCAACAGCAGTGCACAATATACCAGTAATAACTGCTGCAGCAAGTACCAGTAACAGCAATCCAGTAGCACCAATGATGATTGAGGTGGTGGAATTAACTGTATACATGTGCAAGACTATATGAATCACAAGATCAAAACATGCATACATGTTGAAGAGGCCGCTGGCATGGTAGGACTGACACTGTTGTGTACTGTGGTATGCACAGGTAAACTCATCTCATCATTGGATGTGTCTGTATAGACTGCAAACAATAAACATTGATAGATGTGAAAAGCCAGCTCAATGTTATTGCACCTGAAGCAACAGCGGAATGTAATACAATAGATGAAGGTTGATGCAGTCCCATAATGTGTACTAACTGAGAATGCTGATATGCAGCACTAGTGCTGTCAGTAGCTGGACTGTTGTCATACACTCTCACACTATACTCTCCTGCTGGTAGACCAGTAATGTTGACAGATCCTTTATCACTATCCTGCAGCAGTCTCTGCAGTGTCTTGTTGATGGAATATTGACTCTGGTCATCTTGTATCACTACAATCCCTGGTGCTGTTGAATTGATGGCAAATGTGCACTCCACTAGTATGGAGCTAGTGTCATTGGATACATCACAGTCTTGAACATTATAGGAACCTGTCACAGTATGACCAGATTATAACACTACATTAACTAGTCATGACTTACTGAATAGAACTGTCTGTATATCAACTTCAGTTATATCATCAGCCATGATCTTAATATCACATGCTAAGTGATGTCCACTTTCAACAATGACTGTGTAGTCCACTTCACCAGCATATGCTAGAGGCACTTCATCATGAGTGACTCTATTATCAGTGTTTGATGTTGGATATGTCACAGCCACCAGATCTTGATCGGGACAAACTTGAGGGGTCCGCTGCAATGACAGGAATTGTCACTCAATAATGTTTTCGTTATCATTGCATGCATCATTAATTACCTGTTCTATATTGATAGTGAAAGTAACAGCGACTTGAGTATTACCTTGGCTGGCTACTACAGTTTTGGGCACATTCACAAAACCATAATGATCTAAAAATATAATTTGAACAAGTTGAGCCTGTGCACGTGTCACTCACCTCCTGGTACTCTCTGTCCAGTAAACACGCTCTCGCTATGATGCTGAGATGAGAATGCTGTCACATTAGCTGTGTAGTACTGACACGGCATATCGAGACCAGCAGGTAGTGGATAGTTGGTGTCCACGGTAGTGTCACTGACAATCACTTGACCAGTGTTGTTGTTCATCACAATCACTATATAGGAGAGACCACTGAGTACACCAGCAGTTGCTGGAGGATCCCACAGTAGACTGATGAATGACACACTGAACCTCACATTGACAACTGGACCAATACCTGTAGACTCATAGTAACACTAACAGATGTATTGTATTGTAACATAGACCTGGTAATACAGTGAGAGTAGAGGAGTTGCCGACTAATGTTAAACTGAATAATGATGAACCAATAAAGCATCGTACAGTAGTGCCATCATTCTCTGATGTTGCTGGTACAGTGAGGGTGGACTGTACTGTACCTGATGATGATATTGTATGTTCAGTTATTTCTCGATCCACAACACTCTGATCATTATTTGGTAATCCATCTACTTCCCATGCTAGAACATTACCACTGCCAATACAATGAAACTGAGCATTCGTTCCTCCCAAAGTAATCACTGACACTGGGCCTTATAGAAAATACATGTTTGATGGTTGTCAGCTAGTACTGTATACTGTAACAACACTTACCAGAAGCATTTGTACATGTGATCCATATAAAAAGGATCGTGACTGCTGATTTCATGATGTCACGATAACGAACAGACTCATGCAGTTGTATCAAGATTTCATAACTGCATTCAGAAACTACGTCATCAGTTGGGCAATAAACAAACAACTAGCAAGGGCAACAGGAATTAAATAAACAGACAACTAGGGCATCAGTTGGGAAATGTATCTCATTTGAGGTCTACTGTATACTCTATGGTGTTGACAGCTCTAGTTCTCAAACTGAACCAGCATTGAGAAGCTGTCACACTTTCTGATGTACATAACAATGACCCTCTTTAAGCACTTTGCAGCAGCTTGTCCTCAAAAGAGAGTTCCTATGCACGTGGTCATAATTTTTCATGTTCAGTATTCTCGAAAGCTTCTCTGAAGAATTTTTGACACTAGCCTAGAGAAATAATATCCTAATAATTCAAAACCAAAACATATGCTATGTGATGTGCACACACTCAATTCTAAACTATAGCATATCACAAGTAAACTCTTCGTAAAAGAGTGGTGTTTTTGAGTATAATACAGTCCCACTTACCCCCTCCCACCCCCCGCACCTGAGATTGCAAAAGTACACAATTTGACTGACTTTGCATTCCCTATAAGGCAATAGAATTCTTCCCAAGCATCAATTCGAGTATATACTTTCAACTATTATGCATCATAGAGGTGAAGCTCACCAACATGATTCAAAATAACATCTAGCATGTATCGTTAGATCTGTGTTGTCTTACCATGACATGTATCACCGAATTATTGTTAATAAAAAATCATAGGCATAAAAATATCAATATCACTTATAATTATCTTGGAAAAATTTATGGTAATACTGTAGCACAGAGTTCAAAATTTTGTGAATGTAAAAATAATTTTATTTCGTTGAGATGACCGAATTTGAAATTTGAAATGTGGGTTTGGTAATAATTATGTCATGCACTGACTTATCCGTAAGAGGATCAAGTTAAGCTCATTGCAACTGCTACGCTGTAACCGTCTACTATTAGCTAGAGCTACAATGTTAGTAGCTTATAACACAGTCTCATAAACTGCACTAGTATTGATAGTTCCACTTATATTAACAGTCTCATAAGCAGTGTTCTTGTTCAAGGTGATCCTCCTCATTGTGATGTAAGCAGGATTATCATCAACTGGTACATGGTCAATAACACCTGATGATGATGCAGAAATACTTACTCAATTATAATCTGTAGTAGTCAATATTACCTGTAGTGTGTTGTGTTTGTCTCATAGCAACAGCCGTGCACAATATACCAGTAATAACTGCTGCAGCAAGTACCAGTAACAGCAATCCAGTAGCACCAATGATGATTGAGGTGGTGGAATTAACTGTATACATGTGCAAGACTATATGAATCACAAGATAATAACATTCATACATGTTGAAGAGGCAGGCATGGTAGGACTGACACTGTTGTGTACTGCGGTATGCACAGGTGAACTCATCTCAGGATTGGATGTGTCTGTATAGACTGCAAACAATAAACATTGATAGAAAAGTCAGCTCAATGTTATTGCACCTGAAGCAACAACAGAATGTAAAGAAATTAAAAGATTTCTATCGAAATCAAAAGGATGTAGGGTTGTGAAATCTACCACTGGTTCACAATGTAAACTAACAAGGAACAAGCATGGAATGGTAACACGATTGACTTGCTAACAGACCATAGATCCCTACATCATTGGCTGCTGTGGTTGACCTAGTTGCTGTTGACTGCTGACACCTGAAGTGCATTCAGCTTGTGCACAGCCACTGATGTCAGGTGGTATTTTTTTGTCGCTCTGGCAAAAGGAGATGTATCTTCTTCCATCGCTCTTGCTGGTAAGGGATTTTTGCCGAAATCGTTTGTTCTCATTAAATATTCGCCCCTCTGTAACTTACAGACAGAGACCTTTTTGCAAAATCCCATACATACGTTTGTTCCTTGTGTACCAAAGTTTGTCTGACATTTTGTGTGGGTGTGGCATGCTCAGGAAAGAAACGCAACTTTTCGTCATTGGGTGGGGCTTGCTACGCCCACAAGACGAATGGCGACTTTCTTGGGTGATCAGTGTGACTGACCAAGCCTTCAACTAACAGTAGAAACCAAAATATTCGTAATCCTGATGTTTGGGATTTCCACCCTTAACCAGACCCTCTACCAAGCAAAGCGGAAGGGTGGGGTCTGAGGACGAGACTAGCTCAATGATGACATCTGATGCTTGGCCACATCCCCTCGCAAACGTAACAGATGACAATATACAATCTGCCCATTACGGACACATTTACTTTCCACACAGATATTGTACGCGGGTATGCTACGTTCGACACTCTTCTTAATTATATATTCTTGATACTACTGATGTTGTCAAAAGCCAAGATATATGAGAATTATTGTTTTCAGGCTAAGTGTAGCCGCTATCTTGTTTTCCGTCCAAACCCACATCTCGTACCGGGCTGACGGTAAACCCGGAATTGCGGAATTCCGCCCAGAATTGCGGAAATCTGCCCGGAGTTCTGGATGTCAAAATTTGTATGATAACGGAGAAAAATTGAGAGAAAAACAACATTCGCTCTGACTCGCCCAGCGGTGGACTGGCAGTACTGGCTATCGTTGTATCTCGACCTTTTCTCTTCGTGTGCTATAGTATTCGTTCAAGTTGGGGGCCTGGGGACGAAGCTAGTGCTATAGAACTCCATGCTGGGCGAGTTAGAGTGAGTGTAGTTTTTCTCTCACTTTTTCTCCTTTATCATACAAATTTTGACATCGGGAATGGCAATATCGGGCAGAATTCCACAATTCCGGGTATTACCGTCAGCCAGTCTACCGCGTGGCATAATAATTATAGCAATATTGCTGTATTAGCTCTCAACAGCTTGGTTGTTGAATATTTTTCTTTGAAAGACAACTGCGAAGTTGAGAAAGTCTTCTGTCGTGTGCTATGGCCATGCAAGTATTGGCCATCCAGGAAGTGACGTCACATAGCAACACCATAGCAACAATAAACTGATCACTATCAGACACAAGACTATAACATATGGAGATGGTCTGACTGTACTAGTCATACCGGCATGGCTATAGACCGTTTGCACAAGGCGTGGCTGTGCCCCCGCCGTGACGAAAATGGTGGCCATGTTGGTGCACAGCAAGCATCAAATTTAGTCTAACATAGTTATTTCTGCTATTATAATCATACATTATTTGTGCTACATACCTTTTGTTTCCATCAGAACCAAATAGTAACTTAGTAAGAACGCCTATAGGTTCATTCTCTGGGTTCATGCGGTGCACCAACATGGCCGCCATTTTCGTCACGCCGGGGGCTGGCCACGCCTTGTGCAAACGGTCTATTGTAGGAGTATAATACTTAAGGCTATAATAATGCAACATAATTCAATGTGCAAATGAAGATACCACTGACCCTCTAAAGTTACTCTCAACACCTGAGCATTGACTTGACAATCTTCATTTCTCAGATCATCTTCTGTTTCATTCACAGTTGATGTAAACCGAGCAACGATGTCAAATCTGTACTCTCCAGCTTCAGGCACTTCAGGGATTACACTAGTGATTGTTATGTATGAACTTGAACCATCATCACAACTTTCAAGACCTCTACTATCCAAGTAGGAGCTATTCAACGATATATCACAGTTTTGATCAAGTTCACCATTAAATTGTAGTGACGATTGTAGTGTATTCGATGATACCTGTTCAATTCTTAGCTGCATAGTCACTGAGTCAGTTGATATCAATGAACCACTGCTTAGACGGAACATAAAACTCGTATATACTTTAAAAGTTCCATTTATAGAGGTTCCCTCATTAGCCTCAATCCTCAATTGGTCAACTGCAAACCAAGCAGGTCTTGTCGTGTTATCAACTGTACAGTGATAATAGTAATAATAATAATAATAGTCTTGTTGCTTGTAAAAGAATACCTGGTTCACAGTAAGATGTAAGTGTGGTATGCTGGAAAGGAATGAAGCCACAGGGGCACTCTGAAACACATCGTTGGTCTAGTAGATTAAGCAAATTGTTTGGTTCATCAGTACAAGCTGGAGAGAGAAACAGTGAATAACAATAATTATGTTAATTAGTGATTTGTAATACAAAAATCACAAGCTAACAAAAGATGCAAAGTTAATACTCACAGGTGGTAGATTCCACATCCAGAACTATCACAGTTAAAAATTCCATCATTGTTGATTCCTTCACTATTGATCCACTGATATAGATGACGTGTTCACCAAGCTGGTTGATAGAAGGAGTAACAAGATTCAATTGTAGCGGTAGAATTTTATATTTACCACAGTCTGTGAGACTATTTACGTTCAAATTCAAAATAGAAAAATCCAGAAAAATACCATCCATGACATCATTAAACTTCAAATTTGTAGATAGTATAGACAGTTCCACTTCTGGTTGCCTATCATGAATTATTTGATCACCTCTCACTCTTATATAGCTAGCAATAAAGGATATTTGTGCCTGGTTGTCAGACAGAATGTTTTGATCAAGTAGCACATTAATGGTAGCAATAGTTCCATTGGTAATGTTTGTAGGTACAGGAACATCAGTTATGGCTTGGCTGAATTCTCCAACTGAGACTGAGTGGTTAACCCTTTAATTACTAAATTATCTTGCTGAAATTTTAACCTCGTAAATGCTGACCACTTCTCTCGTGAATATCTCGTGTGTCTTTTGTGCTACTGGTCTCAAATTTGCGTCCTTTTACGCCAGTGAGTAGCCGCAATTGCCCACACTCAAGTCAGTCGATATGCCCCTCCCACTTCGAAAGTGAAGCCGATAAAGTGCAACGACCTCGTCAAATTTTGCTCAAAGTTAGTACTTCGGGGCTGGCTACTGAAAAGTACACACAGATAGCAGTGGTTTTGGTGAGTGCAAAATGTAGCCCAGATCATAGAGAATGCACAAAAATGTGTTTCCGAGCACCCTGAAGCCATAAAATGTTCAAAATTTCTTGGCAGCCATTTTGTTTCTCCTAAAATGTTGTGAAATTTGCACTGAAGCCATAGAAATGCCGTCGCCATAACGTTTAGCGCAGGGGGCGTGCCGAAAACCACTGGATTTTTTGCTGTTATTTGTATTCTTCAATTTGGCTTAATTTGGGATATTTTAACACTTTTTGATAAAGTTATGGTGTCTGAAGTATGTATGTCGCCAAAAGGCGACAATAGGGGTTAAAGGGTTAATGAGTTTCGTCAAAATTTGCAAATCTGGCTAGAAATGCTCCAAAAGTGTTGAAAATGAACTCTAAGTGTTCTAAATATCATTTTGAGACAATTTCTGTAAGAAATAGAGGGTGAAGGATTTTAAGGTGCTTAACCCTTTAATTACTAAATTATCTTGCTGAAATTTTAACCTCGTAAATGCTGACCACTTCTCTCGTGAATATCTCGTGTGTCTTTTGTGCTACTGGTCTCAAATTTGCGTCCTTTTACGCCAGTGAGTAGCCGCAATTGCCCACACTCAAGTCAGTCGATATGCCCCTCCCACTTCGAAATTGAAGCCGATAAAGTGCAACGACCTCGTCAAATTTTGCTCAAAGTTAGTACTTCGGGGCTGGCTACTGAAAAGTACACACAGATAGCAGTGGTTTTGGTGAGTGCAAAATGTAGCCCAGATCATAGAGAATGCACAAAAATGTGTTTCCGAGCACCCTGAAGCCATAAAATGTTCAAATTTTCTTGGCAGCCATTTTGTTTCTCCTAAAATGTTGTGAAATTTGCACTGAAGCCATAGAAATGCCGTCGCCATAACGTTTAGCGCAGGGGGCGTGCCGAAAACCACTGGATTTTTTGCTGTTATTTGTATTCTTCAATTTGGCTTAATTTTGGGATATTTTAACACTTTTTGATAAAGTTATGGTGTCTGAAGTATGTATGTCGCCAAAAGGCGACAATAGGGGTTAAAGGGTTAATGCAATTAACATAATTATATTTGAAAACTAGGGTGTGTTCACACATTCAATGCGACTCAATGCTTATTAGTTGCGTTCACACCAAAAAGTAATCGAATCAAAGGGAATTCGATCTCAATCTACATCCAGAGGTGGTTTCGATCTGGATCTATTATGAATTGCGTGTTTCACATGAAGGCTAAAATTAAAGTAGGTGTGTTGCTGCTGCACATGTTTGGTGTGACGACCGCTTCTCTTTGTTGGCAATGGCTCTATTAGCTGAAGTACTGATGCTACGAAGGCTCCTTGTGTAGCTGTATCAAGGAACAACAGACTCAGAGCACGCAGTAGGTGTGGTCAGTGCCAGAAGTGAATTCGGTTTCATGAAAACGTAGTGTGAACATAAGCAAGTGAATTGAATTTGCATCGAATTCACATTATTTTGCCAATTCTGTTACTGAACTGGTTTCAAACTAGATTTATACCTCGTTCACACTTGCATTACTTCACGAGCGCGCGGTTGTCGCACACTCGTATCAATTCGCGCATGCTCAGCACGCTTGCAGCATGCACGGTTTGCATTGCGTTCACATTACGCAAGCGACCGGTATCGACACGGGTCAGCCTGATTGGGCAATGCGAGCCGGGCCAGCATGGTTCGGCACGGTTCAGCTCGCATTCGATAGCTTTCACACTAGACTAGTGGTAACGCTCGTCAACCCGGGCTGAGAATGCAAGTGTGAACGGGGTATTAGTGCGAACACACCTTTGTTTAGGGTTACTCCTAGAATAGAATTGGCTTTCATTTCGAAATAGTTTTAAGAAAGGTTGAAGAGTGCATTAATAAAATATGTGGGGGAAATACTGTGACTCAAGGAATGCAAAGGAGCCCAAACATCTTTCTAAAATTTATCACATGTAAGATCTAAGACACATGTAACTTAGTATAAATGCAACAATTCGAATTATTATGGTCAACAATGAACTGCTAACACATAATTGGGTAACTTCAGAAGACAAATTTCTGAAGGTCATGAGACCTAAATCAAGTCAAGTCTTCTCATATTTAATGAGTCACATAAGACACAGCATATTGATGTGACTCACATTCATGGCAAAAATCAGGAAATGTCTTCAAATTACTGGGACAGTCTGTGACACAAGTGTCATTTCCAAAGATGTAACGTGTCTGATTGCACTCTATAAATGAAGACAACAATTATTAATAGAAAGTCAATAATGCTGCTTACTTTGAACAGGCTTTGCAACAACAGTGACAACTGTTGTATTAAAATGAGCAACATCCATTGTCATTTCACCAGAAGATATTGTTAAAAGATCAATATGCCATCTTCGAAGTCCAACTACTCGTGGGCCTTTTTGAAGTAGGAAAACCACTGGTATACTGAGGTATACCGTATTTTCAGAAATGCACTCCTCATATTCAGTGCTATTGATAGTAACTTCTGCCATAATCTGTTGTGTCCATATTCGATGTTGTGTCCCAATCCCAAGTGTACCATCATCATCAATTGGAAAATCCCATTCCACACCATCTATTGCCAAGTAGCCTCTCTCGATGAAAAGAAAATTTAAGCCTATTGAAGTCCTGTTACCAAAATTTTCTGTGAAAAAATCTTTCCGTATAAAGAGTGTGAGATTCCCAACTGGGGTGGATGAATTGGAAGTGTATGGATGTTCAAAGGCGTAGTTTAGCTTATTGAAAGTCAAATCTAACTGAGGCGATCCAGGACAACCTGCATCATATACTGCGTTCACACAGGCACGAGATCGCGGGTCAGCTCGCGTTGGCGCGCACCAACTCGTTTACAAAATTATTGTGTGAACAGGCACAAATCGAGCCGAGCCGTGCCGAGTCGAGCTTTATTAGCCCACTTTCCAATAGTGAGCCAGAATGGGGTCTGACCCGGGTAAGCGTGCCGCGTGTGGCTGTGTGAACGCGGAAGCTGGGCCAGCCCGCTTACAAACTTTTCTTTCAAGAATCAGCGGTTAGTTTATTGATGATATCTGCTTAGAAAAGTACTTCCGAAGCAGTAAACAACGCGCCTACCTACTCGTAACTGCACGAGCAGTTCTTCGTTCGACGCCATTTTAGCCATCCTTTTATTAACCAGGAAGTATCCGCCCCTTCATTATTGTGTGTAGCGAGCTCGAACTCGCTTGCGTGCTGCTGTGTGAACGCAGCCAAATAGCGTGCCAGTTACCCGCGCCGACCTGGGCTGGCTTGCTTCACATGCCTGTGTGAACGCAGTAATACATACATACATACATAACATACTAGTTTCTTTCATAGACCCTCCAAAAGAGGGCCTGGTAATACTTTTTGCAAATGCATGCAAAAATTATTGAAAATTCATGGGTAGTATGAAAAAATGCGTGGGTAGTATGAAAAAACTATGTAACGTTAATTACAGGGCCCTTCTCAGTGCTAAAGTGCTTCGCATTGTTATAAATTCAACGTGAAGCTACACTTCAAAGACTGCAGCGCAATCAGATAGCGTTTTCGAACAACTTGGAGCGCTTTTTGAAGATTTGCTCCTATACTGAGGTATTTTTATGACTGTTAATAGCGATGTGCGTGGGCATGGTCATGCGGCCGGAAATGTCTCCACCTTTTCTAATTCAAAAAGTAGAAATTGTCTTGCGCGACGTCTGAGTGCCGTTTCAGTGACTAAAAACCACCCAAGGTTTTCAGATACGCTGATTCCAACTAATTATGAAATTTAAGCAGATAATTCTTGGAAACAATGCTGCTTTGCTATGATCAATCGAGCTAGATCAAAAAACCCTGCAATTCGGTAATCAAAAATTATTTTCATAGTCAAACCATTTGCAATGTTAGTTAAACTTGGAGAATGCTTCTGACCAGCACTTACAAAGATATTAGTAACAGTTTAGGTAAGTGCAAACGTGCTCCAAAGTCGCACACAGTTGGAGTGTCATGCTAACTGACCTGTTTGCCATATACTGTAACAGGCAATTGCTGGTCGAGCGTTCGTTGTGGATCTGACTGGTCGTAGTTTGCTTCAATAAGTATGCCGAACAGGTCAGCGTAGCCCAGGCTGTCGTGTCATACTGTTTTGCATCTATACATATGCTACGAAGTGCGCAACAGCGCCGCTGTAACCAGGAAGCCGGCTTTGTAATGTAAAATTGTTGGAGAACAAAATCACACGGTAACCGCCACAAAAACCGTTGTAACTCAGCCATTTTATCACCGATTCTAACGAAATTTAGATTTGTGTGCTGCTAAAGGTTATCAGAAGCTAACTAGTACAACTAGTAATTGATTCAGACAGTTTAAACATTTTAGTGCACATCGCTACTGTTAAAACGCGGGTCACTACACAAAAATTTCCGTTCATCGACGATAATTCGCGACACGAGGATAATATCGAAAATAACGCTGGGTCCAGCCCTCGGTAACGTCCTTGGCTCGAAGCTTCTAGTTTCTTGTAGACCTGCTACCGCTACACGTCGAGAAATCTGGTGCCAAAAATTGCTACATCGATCGTTTCGGGGATCGCGTGCACTTCGCGCTTTATAGATTTCGCTGAAAGTCGCAGGCAGAGCAGGGACGCAGGTCAACATGCTTCGCGGCAAGTTTCGCGCCCCATGGCTGTCTCTGTGAAAGTTTCAGGCGAAAGAATTTGGCTCATCAATGTTGAGGGGGTGCTAGAGGCATGCACCCTGAGCCCTATCGTGGACACGCGCCTGTCAGGGTATCTTGCCGGCCTGACAAGCTAAAAGCTTGCAAACATTGAAACAGCTGATTATTGTGGACGTATACTATACATGACACGTTGCCAGTTAGTCAGTAAACCAGCTTACTTTCTGTCACAGCTGCTATGTTTTGAAGCCGAAAGATCACGGTCAAATAAGTAACAGGAAAGATCCATGTCTTAACCATAATGCTTAGCGACAGGTTTAGCCTCTCCGAGTAAAATGCTCACTGCTTTGCAGCTTTGGGTATTAAAATTTTACAGTACACTGTATACTACTTATTGCGATGTCAGAAACCGTATTTATTTTGACAATAAATTTATTAAGTAGAAGGCACAACAGCCATCGCGTCTCCAGTGAACAACATATGCATACACGCATTCACAGAGCAAGTTTACGGTGCATGGCCCTGGAGGTCGCTAATCACGTCACTGCTGTGACTCCAGTTGCAGTTGCGTATCCGGCACGTATCACTCCAGTCCCGTAAAAACTAGGCGGTTAACCAATCAAGGATATTCATGACTTTTTAGCTGTATTTTTCTAGCCAAGAGTGCAGAGTTGCTTCGTGCAGTTTGCTTGCCTATTGATAGGCATCAAATATAGCAAATTTCAGTAACGCAGTCTTAGACATCGCGGAGCGACAAGCTCGCTCTGTGACAACTATGACGATCTCGATTGTAAACAATTTTTGCAGTGAGTGTTTTTACTGTACCGTAAGAATAGCTATCCATAGCTACGGCATTCGCCTGACCACGCCCATATTCACGTGTCGGCGTTACATGTACAGGGGGGTATCTACAAGGATGCTTTCAATTTCAGTGCTCAAGCACCCCTCTTGGCGAGCTATTTGAATATAACTAACAATTACAGAGTGAGTTATTCAAATCCTGGATACCCCACCGATGTACTGACTAGTACTGTAGAATACATGATTATGGTAGTAGTCTGCATGTAGTAAAGCAATTTCTGTTTCAGTAGAGAATAACAGTGCGATCTTGATAATTATTATGACTTTTTTTAAACAACAAAAAACAAGGCTATACGCAAAAACATGTTTTACAAAACCAGTGCTTGCTCTTGGGAGGTCTTTTCAGCCCGTCACACTTCATATGGACCCACTCTAAACAGCCGTCACAACAAATGCTTTCAAAAGAGTGTAGATCCATATGACACAAAGTGCAAACCCAATTCTCTGAAGTCTGCATCGTGTCGATTGTATATACATAGCTTCAAGTAAGCACCAGGCATCCAATGAGAAATACTTTCTAATTAGACCAATGCAAACGTAAACATTTTTGAGGTATTCTTTCTGGGCGACACTCGACTTCGTATTCCTCCACAAGATCACCACCACGTGTTACACGTTCAGTGGTTTCTTCACCAACGAACCAATTGAGCATGGCTAGAGAGAGAGAGATGATGTAAGTAGAAGGAAAAGGTGGATGATGGTTTACACATACCTTTAGTCTTTTCCCACTCGGATTTCAATACAAATGGCTTTGGCCTGGTTGTAATGGTCTTCCCCTTCCTCTTGGGAAGACCAATTACAGTCAGGCCTGCACCTTTGGGACGACCTCTCTTCCTCATTTTTGGAGGCATTTTTATGAGAAGAATGTTATCATCAATACTGCCCAGAGAGGATGATGCATCTGTGCATGCATAGTCAAATAGTTAAAAGATTTCATGAGGCATATATTTATTGCATACTTGCATGTAACATGGTTACATTGTGTTTACGCAAAAATACATTGTGTTTATATACGCAATAGAAGCAACAACAAAGATAGTTATCTTGGTAATCTTGGTGTAAGTAAATTTTATTCACCTTGCTGGCTATATATTAGTGGTGTGTATTAATGGCTTCTCAGAGGACCTGGACAATGGTGTTTCTGTGCATAATCAAAAGTAATAAATGCGGCAAAATTACACCAGCATAATTATGCATAACACAGTATAACACCAGAAGTGTGTGAAGCTACAAGGCAGAAAATTATCATGTGTAAATAATTAGTTTTACTCACCGGTACCTTGGTGACAAGAAGCAGAGTGAACTCCAATCTCCTCTGAAGAAAAAGTATAATAATGAGGCATACAGAAGTAGGTGTGGTCAATTCAGTTCCTTTGTACTACATGTAGCTAGCAGTGAACGGTTTTATATAATGGAAGGGCTTTGATACGGTTAAGTATTTCAAGATCTGATTGATCATCACAGCTCTCATTCACAGTATCGTGACTGCTGATTTCATGATACACTGTACCACGATAACAAACAGACTCAGTTGCAACAAGATTTCATAACTGCATTCAAGAACTACGTCATCAGTTGGAAGATAAACAAACAACTAGCAAGGGCAACAGGAATTAAATAAACAGACAACTATAGGACATCATTTGGGCGTTGAATCTCATTTGAGCCCTATAGTATATAAAAACTGCATGATTGATACACTACCTGCATGTACAAACAAGAGGACCTCAAAGAAGGTCTATTGCCCAACTGATGGCCTAGCTATATAGTTGTCTGTTTATTTTTTCTGATCTACAGCTAGTTCAGTCCGGCAAATTTGAACCAGCATTGAGAAGCTGTTATACAGTTAATATGTCATGCACTGACTTATATCCATAAGAGAATCAAGTTAAGCAGGCTCATTGCAACTGCTGCGCTGCCGGAACTGTCTACTAGTAGCTAGGACAATGTTCATGTTAGTTGCTTATGACACAGTCTCATAAACTGCACTAGTATTGATAGTCTCATTTATATTAACAGTCTCATAAGCAGTGTTCTTGTTCAAGGTGATCCTCTTCATTGTGATGTAAGCAGGATTATCATCAACTGGTACATGATCAATAACACCTAATGATGCAGATATACTTACTCAATTATAACCTATAATAGTGGTCTTGTCTCCGCATAGCAACTGCCGTGCACAATATACCAGTAATAACTGCTGCAGCAAGTACCAGTAACAGCAATCCAGCAGCAGCAATGATGATAGAGGTGGTGGAATTAACTGTATACATGTGCAAGACTATATGAATCACAAGATAAAAACATGCATACATGTTGAAGAGGCAGGCATGGTAGGACTGACACTGTTGTGTAGTGTGGTATGCACAGGTAAACTCATCTCAGGATTGGATGTGTCTGTATAGATCGAATAAAAACAATAAACATTGATAGAAAAGACAGCTCAATGTTATTGCACCTGAAGAAACAACAGAATGTAATACAATAGATGAAGGTTTAGGTAGTCCCATGATGTGTATTAACTGAGAATGCTGATATGCAGCACTAGTGCTGTCAGTAACTGGACTGTTGTCATATACTCTCACACTATACTCTCCTGCTGGTAGACCAGTAATGTTGACAGATCCTTTATCACTATCCTGCAGCAGTCTCTGCAGTGTCTTGTTGATGGTATATTGACTCTGGTCATCTTGTATCACTACAATCCCTGGTGCTGTTGAATTGATGGCAAATGTACACTCCACTAGTATGGAGCTAGTGTGCTGGTCACTGGATACATCACACTCTTGAACATTATAGGAACCTGTCACAGTATGACCAGATTATAACACAACATTAACTAGTCATGACTTACTGAATAGAACTGTCTGTATATCAACTACAGATATGTCATCAGCCATGATCTTAATATCACATGCTAAGTCAAATCCACTTTCAACAATGACTGTGTATTTCACTTCACCAGCAGTTGTTAGAGGCATTTCATCATGAGTGACTCTATTTTCAGTGTTTGATGTTGGATATGTCACAGCCACTAGATCTTGATCAGGACAAACTAGAGCAGTTCGCTACAATAACAGGAATTAACCGGCATAAATCACAAAAATTTGAAGTCATCATTGCACCTATATACCTGTTCTATATTGATAGTGAAAGTAACAGCAACTTGAGTATTGCTGTGGCTGGCTACAACTATAATTTTGGACACACTCACCAGATCATAGTAATCTAAAAAACATGATTTCAAACTTTGGACAAAGTGTACCACACGTGTCACTCACTTCCTGGTACTCTCTGCCCAGTAACCACACTCTCACTACGATGCTGAGATGAGAATGCTGTCACATTGGCTGTGTAGTACTGACATGGCATATTGAGACCAGCAGGTAGTGGATAGTTGGTGTTGGTGGTAGTTTCACTGACAATCACTTGACCAGTGTCGTTGTTCATCACAATCACTACATAGGAGAGACCACTGAGTACACCAGCAGTTGCTGGAGGATCCCACAATAGACTGATGAATGAAAAGCTAAATCTCACATTGACAACTGGACCAATACCTGTAGACTCATAGTAACACTAACAAATGTATTGTATAGTAACATAGACCTGGCAATACAGTGAGAGTAGAGGAGTTGCCGATTAATGTTAAACTGAACAATGATGAACCAATAAAGCATCGCACAGTAGTGCCATCATTCTCTGATGTTGCTGGTACAGTGAGGGTGGACTGTATTGTGCCTGATGATGGTGATACAGTATGTTCAGTTATTTCTCGATCCACAATACTCTGATCATTATTTGGTAATCCATCTACTTCCCATGCTAGAACAGTACCATTTCCATTACAATGAAACTGAGCATTTATTCCTCCCAGGGTAGTCAGTGACACAGGATTATGTTTTAAATACATGTTTGATGGTTGTCAGCTAATACTGCAATAACACTTACCAGTAGCATGTATACATGTAATCCATATGAGAAGAATCGCAATGGCTGATTTCATGATGCCACGATAATGAACAGACTGAGTTGAATCAAGATTTCATAACAGGAACTACGGCATTAGTTGGGTGATGAATCTCATTTGAGGTCTACAGTATAATCTGACAGATGGTGATTGAACGTCCATTTAAGGGACACCTCCATTTACGGGACACCTCCATAAGCATAACAGACCAAAAGCACTTGCACCAACTTGAGAGTTCCACAGCAGAGCCATATTTGCTATATTTTCGTTAGTGCAGTATTTTTCGCAAGCTTCTCCTAAGAATTTTTGACAATAGAGAATTGTGTTTCAATAATAACCATAATTCAATGCCAAAACATGTGCAATCACTCATTGTGCATGCAACGAATGTCAAAACCACAGGACCACATGGGAAAACGATAGCATAAGACTAGCAAAATGTGGGCAGATTCGAGAAAAGGGGTCACTCCTCTCGTGCAATTTTCAAACACACATGTTTTCAACTTGCTGTCATTCAGCCGAATTTAGTACCATGGCTCTACACATTACACAGCAAGCAGAGTGATCAAATATTATAAACAATTTTTATTGAGTTTCAGTAATGTTTGACCAAGTAGCAGCTATTTGAAAACAGGCATAGGTCGTCAAAATATCCCTTTCTCAAATCCACTCACAAAATTAATGAGCATTGGTACTTGAAAATACATCTACAGGTGGTATTTCACTCTGAGCTGGCTCTTGTTTTTGACAG
The DNA here is from genome assembly GCA_964017065.1 of Haliclona indistincta. Lineage (NCBI taxonomy): Eukaryota > Metazoa > Porifera > Demospongiae > Haplosclerida > Chalinidae > Haliclona > Haliclona indistincta. The sequence goes on along the minus strand of OZ024786.1, from coordinate 1,049,538 downwards.
TTGCTGGTTGATCAGTAGTTGGGTAGTAGTGTACTTGAGCATAATACAGCTCCACTTACCCCAGCACCTGAGATACTAGATAATACACAAAATTGGCTGACTATGTGTCCACTCGAGTCCTTCTAACTATAATTAAGCTTTACCTTCATTAACTCCTTCTACAAGATTAGCAATACTACCATTATCATTGTTAACTTTTCTGTTGTCTTACCACAAAATTAAGTTTCAACTAAAATTTTGAGTGCTAAAAATTTGAGTGCATTTTATTGTTTTTTTTTGGGAAAATTTTACAACTGTGGAAGAGTTCATCTGTAATAATAATTTACATGTATAATAGTGCAGCCGTATTGTAGAAATAATTTTGCCCATTAAATTTTGCGCCTTTTCCAGATTACCAATTTAGTTAAAGAATTCACACGGGCAAAATAATATTGAACTAGTTGCTTCAATAATTATGGGGACTACAAGAATGTTTTCCCGCTTTGATGACACAGAAGTTTCTTCAACTTTCTATTAAGTTTCACGAACGAAATGACTATTTTCTGAAAATACAATGAAACCACTATCATTATTATTAAACACACTTACTGCCATTCATCCAAATTTAGTACCATGCCTTTACAATTTGATCTACAGCAAGCAGAATGATCAAATAGTATACACAACAAATTTCAGCAATGTTTGACCGCCACTTGAAAACAGGCGTTAATTCGTTCAAAAATTGCAGAAGTAAAGTGCCCCCTTTTCTCAAATCCGCTCACATTTTTGGGAACATTAAAATTAATATCAATGTACTGTAGTACATGAAATGAGTAAAACCTCACAGTCTAAGTTATTCGAGCACTTTTTAGTCAATGCACACAGTCTCATAAACTGCACTCGTTTTGAAAGTCTCATTTATATTAACAGTCTCATAAGCAGTGTTCTTGTTCAAGGTGATCCTCTTCATTGTGATGTAAGCAGGATTATCATCAACTGGAACATGATCAATAACACCTGAGGATACAGATATACTTATTAATTATAACCTATATATTAGCCAATTTTACCTGTAGTGCGCTGTTTTTGTCTCATAGCAACTGCCGTGCACAATATACCAGTAATAACTACTGCAGTTACAAGTAACAGCAATCCCGTAGCACCAATGATGATAGAGATGGTGGAATTAACTGTATACATGTGCAAGACTGTATGAATCACAAGATAGAAACATGCATACGTGTTGGAACAGCAGTCATGGTAGGACTGACACTGTTGTGTAGTGTGGTATGCACAGGTAAACTCATCTCAGGATTGGATACAAACAATAAACATTGATAGAAAAGGCAGCTCAAAGTTATCACTGTACGAAGGCCGTGTGAGTTTATTGGGCTATGGCTATGAGCTAGCCTTATAGGAGCAAAATAATGGAGTTATATATTTATACTAATTAAGGATGTCAATCAGTTGAATTAATGTTTGTCATCATGCAGTTAGAATGATAAAACTGGAATATATCAATTATTAATAGTGTTGTAAAATTTTATCACCATTGACCAGATACAACTACAGGCCTAGGAAAAAAATATTGACGATAATAGGAAAGAATTACAGAGTTTATAAGGGGAAAATAGCTGAAACAAGCAGACACAACAGGCAGTCAATCAGCATTCTAATTCATAATGTAAAAGTTCTCATAGGAAATATACTATACTAATACACACATGTATGTAGTTAAGCTTTATCAGGAGTTGCAAGAGATGTATCAGTGATACCAACAGTACTAGATTTATAAACAGTGATATTCTGAATATTCAATCAGTATTATTCTCATCCTCATCAGATTCAGCTGAGAATACAGATAGTTCCATGTAGCCAGTCATTGCAGTTGCTATTGCATCAATGGCAACTGTCAGCTGAGAAAATGTTGGTCTCTTGTCAGGATCACTCTCCCAACACTGCTGCATTACAGTCGCAAACCTGCATCCATAAAAGATAATGACGCCTCACAATAAGTATAACATACATACACTTCTGAAGAGCAAGCAGAATTTTCTGGGGCATCCATCCTTTCTCCATTTCTTAACATTTTAGCTAAAGTCGGTGGATGCACTCCACCAAACGGCATCCTACCTCCGCTGAATATCTCCCAACATGTAACACCAAATGACCACTACAAGATAGAACATTTCGTAATTCATATTACATATGTTACATATGTCATTACATATTACACCTAAAGCAAAGAATCCTCATTTCCATGCAAGAACAAATTATTTTTATTAGCAGTTTTCTTAAAATTGCTTTGCCATGCTCAGAATACAATTTTGCAACGCTATCACATAAAATACTGGTGAATATAAAAGGTACAAGCAAGGCTTTAGTAGCAACGAGTTTGTGTTTAAACTTACCACATCAGTTTTTTCAGTAAAAATGCCATCGTCAATGCTCTCAATGGCCATCCACTTAATAGGTAGCTTGACAGACTCATTTTTGTCCTCTCTAAAGTAGTGTTTCTCATATACACTTTTAGTAAGACCAAAGTCAGCAACTTTAATAATCCAACATTCATCAATCCTGCAAGATCAACATGTTGCTACATGTAAGATCAGTGGATCAGTTCTCACATGCAATTTCTTGCTGCCAGATCTCTGTGAACAATGTTATTGTCCACTAGGTACTGCATTCCATTTGCTATTTGTAAGCACATTAACAGTAGCCTGGTTTGCACAACCATGACCTAAGTATTATGTTAGTCCAAATCACATCTTGTACTCTGCAACCAGAATTCAATTCACCTTATTTTCATTGGCCTCATCTGACAAGACCAATTCTTCGCGATTTGTTTTCAAGTATGATAGCAGATCACCATTTGTCATGTATGGTAGTACAAGATAAGGGGCAGGGCCAGCATCAAGGCACACCCCCAAAATTCCCATTACATTACGATGCTGAAAATTTTTCATCTGAAGACTCTCTTGTACGAGTTGTTCAACAGCATCAGTATCAAAGTTACCTACAAAAATGATTGTATGACACCAAATTCAAATGTGCTGATGTGAATGTAGCCATGCATGTGTGTTCAAACAAACTGAGCTCTGCTTATTACCTCTGAGTGTTTTCACAGCCACAAATGTGAAATCGTCACCTTGTTTGCTCTTAAGCAAATGAGATTTGTATACTATTCCAAATTCACCTGCATGTAAAACTACTTGATAAAATGATCACAAACATTAATTAAGTAACCTTGTCCAATGATGTCCAACAGCCGTACTTGCCACTTGAGAATAAGGATTTTTGATAGCGATGTAAGTAATTCTGGAGCAACATTCAATGTCGGCATATTGAGTTGAATGTTGTTTAACTCAATGCTGTTTTCATTCAACTCATTGCTCTTGTTTGTTTTGAAGCGTTTACAGCAATATAGTAATAAAATGCCTACATTATGAAGGCAGTGAGTAATATCCATTTGGCTAAAATGTTTTGCATTAAAACTTACCAAGGAATAAAGCCAATACTATAGCTCCAAATGCTGATGCAAACACTGATAAAGCAATAATAACTGTGGAATTGGACGAAGTAATATAACACGTTAATATACATTATAGTTGAATATGCATACCTGTAGAAGAGTCTGTAGATGCAAACACTGTAAAAAAATTTAATCAATTCTGAGAGTAAATGCAATACAGCAGAAGCATTATCCAAACAAAAATTCTTAGACTTTGCACCACCATTCAGTAATAAAATTTCTCTCAAAAAATTGTGGTAGCCTGTAAATGAACACTTCATGAAGCTACAGCTTTGATCCACGCATAAACAATTATAATTGTTATTTTGATTTTTTATCAATTGAACACTCATGCTGCTTCTAAGCTAGTGGCTCAATTTGTCGTCCATCTGTATAATTATTTTACTAACCATCTTCATTTGTGATCTCAACAACAGCACTAGCATTGTCTGGACCAATGATAACTCGTGCACCAACACTGGAGATTAGACTCAGGTTAGCTATAAAGCTCTCATCGAGCTCAAAAAGCTGATCATTGATGATGGTGACATTGATGATAAACTCTGTGTTTGAACTGGTGAAGTTGACCCGTCTTATTGCACTGGTGTAGTCAAAATTAGCTGTAGAAAGATATATTAACAAATTCTTGCATGAATGCTACAGTCACTGACTTACAAACAGCAGAGGTGTTAGAGAAAGGCTTGTCACTAGTAGTGAACTCCACTACAGCCCATGCATCAGGAGCCAGAGCACCACTGAGTATCCTCACAGTGAGTGAAGCTAGCATATCACTCTCAAGAATTATGATTACATTTCTTATAAATCCAATAACCATGACAGCTGAAGAAAGAATTTGTATTTTCATGAGCATAGCTTTAAGACTTTAACAGTCGGTCAATACAGTTTACATTTATTATTTTGATGCCTTGTGATAATAGCTAACACTAATGAAGCACCTAGGGTGCAGATGCCTCGGTGGAATGACACATTATCCACAAACACACTAAAACACAGCAACTGCAGATGCATGTATACAGGATTTCTGTACAGCAATCACAATGCAGTGCTTTAGTTATGCAATCAGAAGCCAATCAGTGCTAGCCACAATCAACTGGGCATGTCTACAGTGTTTAGCACAGCAGTTACACGCATACCACGAGCGAGATAGCTCCATATTTTGCTTACATAATTTCTCTGGACCTGCGCTGCTATCCTGAAGTAAATTCTAACCTATCAGCTTCTAGGCAGTCAACTGTGGACAGCAAGTTTGCCTCCAGTGGAGAAGTCCAGATCGCCAGCAGCGGTGAACAAATAGCGCCATAACTCACGAACTAAGCTTCGTATAAAGTTTTCACATGTTCGAAAGCGAGATAATACCGTGTTCTACTTGCATTGCTAGTTTCAGAGCTTAACATTCAGCGTGCGCTACAAAACCGAACCAGCCGTGAGCAATTCACACGGTAGCTTACGCACTAAGCTTTAAAATCAAACTTCTGAAAATTCAAATCCGAGCAAGTATCGATTTCTACCCGTGTTGCTTGTTTCAGCGATTAGTCTTCAGCCAGCTACGAGAAATCGTTGCGACAGACTGACTGACAGAACTAGGCACCAAAGGTGCTGATGCCTCGGTGGAATTCCATAGTACACAGCAGGACTAGCTACAGTAAACTCCACCTATTATACAAACTATAGCACAATTCCTGTACAGTAAACATACACAGCAACAAACTGCAGCTATAATGCCTTTCTGTACAGCGATCACAATGCAGTATAATAGTTATGCAATCAGAAGCCATTCAGTGCTGACCACTAATTCAACTGGGCGTGTCCATAATGTTCAGTTCAAGTTCAGGGCACAGCACACAAGCGAGATAGTGTCCATAGCTTGCTTACACAATTGCTGTAGTGAAATTCTAACCTATCAGCTTCTTGGCAGTCAACTTTGGATAGCTTTGCCTTTGAAGAACTCCAGATCGCCAGCAACAGCCATGATCGATCGCGAGTGAGCAAATTGCGCCATAACTCACGAACTAAGCCTCGTATAAAGTTTTCCAATGTTCTAAAGCGAGATAAAACCGTGTTCTACTTGCATTGCTAATTTCAGAGCTTAACCTTCAGCGTGCGCTACAAAACCGAACCAGCCGTGAGCAATTCAAGCGGTAACTTACGCACTAAGCTTTAAAATCAAACTTCTGAAAATTCAAATCCGAGCAAGTATCGATTTCTACCCGTGTTGCTTGTTTCAGCAATTAGTTTTCAGCGAGCTACGAGAAATCGTTGCGACAGACAGAGTGAATGAAGCACCTAAGGTGCAGATGCCTCGGTGGAATGACACATTATCCACAAACACAACAATCCACCATTCCACAAACACAGCAACTGCAGATGCATGTATACAGTATTTCTGTACAGCAATCACAATGCAGTGCTTTAGTTATACAATCAGAAGCCAATCAGTGCTGACCACAATTCAACTGGGCGTGTCTACAATGTACAGTACAGCCCATGCATACTAGATAGCTTCCATAGCTTGCTCACACAATTTCTCTGGACCTGTGCTGCTATCCTGTAGTGAAATTCTACCCTATAAGCTCCTAGGTAGTCAACTGTGGAGAGTGGATAGCTTTGCCTTTCCAGATCGCCAGCAACAGCTCGACTGATGGCGAGCCGGTGAGCAAATTGCGCCATAACTCACGAACAAAGCTTCGTATAAAGTTTTCACATGTTCTAGAGCGAGATAATACCGTGTACTACTTGCATTGCTAGTTTCAGAGCTTAACTTTCAGCGTGCGCTACAAAACTAAGCCAGCTGTGAGCAATTCACGCGGTAACTTACGCACTAAGCTTTAAAATCAAACTTCTGAAAATTCAAATCCGAGCAAGTATCGATTTCTACCCGTGTTGCTTGTTTCAGCGATTATTTTTCAGCGAGCTACGAGAAATCGTTGCGACGGACAGAATGAATGAAAGCACCAAAGGTGCAAAATGCCTCGGTGGAATGCTACCATTTCACATACACAGCTTACATACTGCAGCTATAACTCGAGAACGAATCGAGGTTTCGTTTAAAAGTTTCGTGAGATAATAATCGAGTTCTACGTGCATTGCTGGTTTCAGAGCTCATAGACTAGTCATCGTTCAGCGTGCGGAATAAGCAAGATGTCTGCTGATGTGGTTAAAACAGTACCGCCTACTTGTACATTCCTGCATATAAAGCTAATGGTTAGGTGCGGAACCAAAAAGATGAATGCAACCATTTCACACACAGCAACAAACTGCAGCTGTTATACCTTTCTCTACAGCAATCACAATGCAGTATAATAGTTATGCAATGCAATTCCTGTATGATGAAATTAAAGCTGAAGAGCGCTGCAACAAGGCTGACGGTAAAACCCGGAATTGCGGAATTCCGCCCGGAATTCCGGATGTCAAAATTTGTATGATAACGGACAAATTTTGAGAGAAAAAAGACCATAATTATTACTAGAAACTAAAAATACTAAACCCTAAACCCAAGACCCTAAAACCTTCGCCTAACAGCGCCCAGTATTCGCCTAACAGCGCCCAGTATTCACCTAACGGTGCCCAGTATTCGCCTAACGGTGCCCAGTATTCGCCTAACAGCGCCCAGTATTCGCCTAACAGCGCCCAGTATTCGCCTAACAGCGCCCAGTATTCGCCTAACAGCGCCCAGTATTCACCTAACAGCGCCGTTATGTCCATTCTGAATACTGGCTACGTCGTTAGGCGAATACTGGGCGCTGTTAGGCGAATACTGGGCGCTGTTAGGCGAAGGTTTTAGGGTCTTGGGTTTAGTAGTTCAGTTCTAGTGCTGGTTTTTTCATTTATTGTGAACGGAATATTCCAGACGGAATTCCGTCCGGAATTCTGAAATTCCGGGTTTTACCATTAGCCCTGCAACAAGCTGCAATATAGCACTGTTTGCAGAATAAGCTAGTGGGTTGCAACTATGCAATCAGAAGCCTAGCAGTGCTAACCACATGGAATTCAGTTGGGCGTGCCTATGATCAGCACAGCACGTGAGCGCTGGTTGCCAGCTTGCCGCTGGAGCTGCTTAGCGATAGCATGATTGATTTCTCAGCACTCACTGTACTACTTTGAGTAAAGAATTGTCTTACAAGCTGTGAAGAAGACTATAGTAGACAGCTTTATCTTCGGCGAAGTCCCACAATGCTGAGCAATGCCATTCAAGGTAACGAAGCTTTGGAACCAAAAGTCTATCAATTTAATTCCGAGGCAACACCAAGTTGAACATGTATTGCAAGTATCAGCGCTTAGTTTTCCGCCGACGCGGAGTTCTGCCTGCGGACAGAATGAATGAAGCACCTAAGGTGCAGATGCCACGGTGACCACTATCCACCATTCCATAAACACAGAAACTGCAGATGCATGCATACAGGATTTCTGTACAGCAGTTGCTTTAGTTATGCAATCAGAAGCCAATCAGTGCTAACCACAATTCAACTGGGCGTGTCTACAGTGTTTAGCGCAGCAGTCATACCACGAGCGAGATAGCTTCCATAGCTTGCTTACACGATTTCTCTGGACCTGCGCTGACATCCTGTAGTAAAATTTGAACCTATCTTAGCTGATTATCAGCTTCTAGGCAGTCAACTGTGGACAGCTTTGTCATTGGAGCAGTCCAGATCGCCAGCAACGGTAAAAAAGTAAGCAAATCACGCCATAACTAGAGAACGAAGCTTCGTGCCATAACTCGAGAACGAAGCTGAGTATTATTAATATTATTTTAATTAACTGGGCGTGCCTATGCATTGAATGGCAGTAACCTGCCGGGTTCTGGTTGCAAGTAGCTTCCTCGCGCAGTTTCTACGGACCTGCGCTGCCATCATGTAGTATAAATTTAACCTACAAGCTACTAGGCAGTCTGCTGTGAGTAGTTTTGTTTTCTGAGAAGTCCTGATCGTCAGCAAAGCCATCTATAGGTGAGCAAACCGCGCCATAACTCTAGAACAAAGCTTTGCATCGAACTTTCGCTAATACACAACCGAGATAATGTCGAGTTATACCTGCATTGCAAGTTTCAGAGCTCTCCGTTCAGCGTGCGCCGCAAAAATGGTGTAACAGACAGACTGACAGACAGAATGACAGACAACGCGATTACAGTATGCCTCGTGGCTCCGCCCACCGAGGCATAATGACAACCCGACCAACAACTGTATGCCTCGTGGCTCCGCCCACCGAGGCATAATGAACGACAGACACCACGATTACTGTATGCCTCGTGGCTCCGCCCACCGAGGCATAATGAATGCACCACGATTACTGTATGCCTCGTGGCTCCGCCCACCGAGGCATAATGACTGACACCACGATTACTGTATGCCTCGTGGCTCCGCCCACCGAGGCATAACAATGCGATACTAGATGAGAATATATTCAATCATCCGATGTCCACAATGCTAGCTGCACAATTGTGCATGAAATTTGCTATAATGTTATGCGGTTTTACTTCAAACACTTCTCTCTGATAGTGATGTACTGTGTCTGCATACAAAACTTAATCCATAATTGAAATACCTTCATCATCAGTGATGTTGACAGTAACTTGTTCAGGACTCAAAGTGACATTGATGCCATTACTGTCCACTAGTGACAGACTAGCACGAAACTGTTCAGTTTCTTCGGAGAATGCATCTTGAACAATAGGGACCCGCACCACAATAATGTTCACACTGCTATCGAAAATGAGGTCTTCTAATGTTTCAATATAGTCCAATCCAGCTGATATATAATAGTAGGAGAGATTGTATTAAAACACATGCTAACACAAGTGCAATGATGTTGCTGACCTACACTTGATAGGTCACTAGTATGAAAGCGTATGGTGACCCTTCCACCTAGTGTAACATTGCCTAACAAAGCTACTGGTAGCTCAGCAAACCCTGCTCCCTCCTCGACACTGAATGTGATGTTATCAAATCCTATCCTGGCAACTGGAAGTAAGAGACATACGTGCAATCTGCAGTTGAGAACATGCTTTCTGTAGTTGACACCACACTTAGATGACCATTATTATTAGTAAACGTAATAAAAACATTTTAACAAAAATGCAATACGCACATGACCAATCACATGAATTCTAGAAGTGGAGTATCGCCGTATGGAGGGCGTCTGGAGTCTTCGAAGAACAAATCACCGAGTAAGCTCGTGTAGTATCACCGTTCTGCTGCTTGCCAGATGGTATCACAGCCGTACAAAATTTTCTAAGCCAGAGTGGGCGGGGCTCGTATGCTGTGCATTCGTGCAGCATGCATGAATGGTTTCAGTATTTAGGAATAATAATAATTATGAACTATGAGTTAAAATAAAGCTCACTTAAAGAAATTATCAACAAAGGCAAACCAAACTAATGGTGGAAATAAAGAGATACATTATCTTGCCGAATTCCAAATTTGCAACTCACTGAAAAAGAAAAAAGGATACAAACAAGAAAAAGAAAGATTTCTAACGAAATCAAAAGGATGTAGGGATAAAGGAATCTGCTACTGGTCCACAATGTAAACCAACAAGGAACTAGCATGGAATGGTAAAACCAATTGACTTGCTAACAGACCATATAGATCCCTACATCAGTGGCTGCTGTGGCTGACTATAGCAGTTCAGCTAGTTGCTGTTGACTGACACCTGACGTGCATTGAATTGAATTCTATCAGCTTGAGACAAAATATTATAATAATAATCAAAATCTCGATCATGTACAGCCACTGATGTAGCCTAGGGATCTATGGTCTGTTAGCAAGTCAATCGTGTTACCATTCCATGCTAGTTCCTTGATGGTTTACATTGTGAACCAGAAGCAGATTTCTTTATCCCTACATCCTTTTGATTTTGTTGCATTTAGCAGATGTTTATGGCACGGATTCTTGGTACAGCTATTGTTGGTCTAAACGCAAGTACTGTAGAGATTTCCAAAATTGTGTCCTGCGTTATGATCAGCTTTGGTCGTCTCCTTCCGCTTCTAAGGTGTCTGCATGATTTTATTTGCTTTCGCAGCAGAGAAATTTGTAAAAGCTATTTTGCAATGTCACCGTCCACGCAAAGCTTGAAATGAGCTCCACCTATCATGATACAGGCATCTGCCAGCTCGAAATCGCAGAAGATAGCAGGATACCACTATGCCTGCATTTTCATTAATGTTTAGTCTTTAGTTTAAGGGACTAATGAGTTACATCTTGTTTTAAGAATTAAAATTCATAAGGCAAAGATTATCTTTTTACTTCAGCTTCGTCTAGCATACAAAGGATCAGAGTGGCGCCGATTATACCAACCGAGGAAGGTGGTCAGTTAGCCTCAGTCCGGCTGTGGTGGTAGTGAGATGTTGCCGCTACGAAGGCAGCATATTGGCTGCTGGAGTGACAGCCCCGGGACGATGGGTTTTCTGCAAAGTGACCGGAAACAGGTGGTGACCGAAATTAGGCCACTTTACCTTAGCTCATAGGCAGTTAAAATACTACTGATGTCATCAAAAGCCAAAATATACGTGAATTATTGTTTTCAGCCTAAGTGTAGCCACCATCTTGTTTTCCGCCCAACCCTAAATATGCCACATCTACTGCATGGCATACTAAATAATAGTTAGACAGTGCATCCGAGGATGTACGCGATTTAGAGTAACCCGGGGCTATTTCGTGACGTTTTGGCGTTAGAGCGTTCGTTCGACTTTACTTGACTGCTAACTCTTTTCGCGTACCGAGGATCCAAATTTTACTTGCACCTACAGAATTAGCAGTCTTATTCGAACTGCTCACATATAAATTTATGCTGATACAGTGTAAGAATATTGGACAGCAAGCCGTTTTTTCACTCGACCGTCTTGGGGCTATTTCGACACCACCGGGGCTATTTCGAGACGGATTGCATCATGGATAAAGCTGTAAGTGCACACATGCATGATGCAGATCACTAGTACTGTTGATTGTTATACTCTTAATTCTGCCTCGCAGATATCAGAATGCTGTTGTTATATTGGCTGGACGCTGGAAGAGTTACAGTACGAGATTTTCATCTGCACGTACCATACTGCACCTCAGAGCTTTCTGTTCTTGATTTGACTTATTTTTTTGTTACCATACTATTTAAATGAGTGAATACTTACCTTGTCTGCAACAAAACTGGCAAAAAAAGCTAAAAAGCGCACAAAAACAGCAAAAACAACCGCAAATCTCAGCGTTTTGTTAACGATTATTGTTTTTTCCCCGCTTATTTTTCTCTCAAGCGCTTTCTATTGGTCAACGAGTCTGGTACCAGTGTATAGAGAAATCTATTCTCATGTTAGCAGTACCAGGCTCGACATTTAATTCACAATCGTTGCTATCGAATGTTACGACGGAAAGAGCGAAGGTAGTCAAGCGGGGCTATTCCGTAAGTAAGTTTGGCTTCCTCAATTGATTTGTATGTGTCGCGAAATAGCCCCGTCACGAAATAGCCCCGTGTTACTCTAGAAGCCCGAGAGCCGCTACCATATAGTTCCCTCGCTACACTCGGACGCTATGGTAACGGTGCGAGGGCTTCTACATCGCGTAGATCCGAATGGATGCACTGTCTAACTGATTTAGACCATAGCAACAGCAAACAGAAATGACGCGAACGACAAGCAAGGACACGCGAGCGTTGTAAAAATTATTCAGTAGAACTCCGCTCACAGAACCGTAATCTGCGCCGTGTGGTGGGATTCCATTATGAGGTTGTGGCATCAAGAGTTTATAATAAGAAGAGTGTCGAACCTCCGATACCCGCATACAAACACTGTGTAGAAAGTAACGTGACTTCCGGTGCGCTTCACGTGAGACTGAATGACGTCAAAACCTGATGGCTTTGGCTGAGCTAACCGATAGTGAAGCTAGCTTTGATGGATTGTATCTGGATGACTACTGTGAAGAGATTGAAATTGAATGCGAAGACGAAGACGAACAGCAAACAACGGATCCGTGCGCTACTCCAAAGCGCCGTGGTAAAGGGAAAGCAAAATCCAAAGGAGGTCATACCACTAAGAAACGGCGTTTGACGTTGAATAAGGAAGAGAAAGCGAGAGTTTTGCTGTCAATCCATGACGTGACGGTCGAGAATGTTGTTCTGCACGTTGACAAGACTTTAACCAATGCAAGACACATTTTAGACAACAAGGCTAGACAAGATTTATGGAAGTCATTGCATAGTTCTAAACAGACAATCACTGAGCTGCTAAAGTCCCTGGTGAATCTATTCGCTGCTCTTTACAAGCATTGTGACAAAGGAAAAGATAAATATCTTAGATTTCAGCTTGAGTGGCACCGTTGCTGTAGTTTCTTTCTGTTGCCTTCTGGTGCCAGTTTATCTGATGCTGCAGCCAATCCTCCCAAAGAGGTGAATCTAATTTGTGTATAGCAGCAGTGGGCAGGGTACTGCGAGGGATTGTCTGTAGAAAAGAGTGTGAGAGATGCTATAATGGTATCTCTGTGCAGCGCTGTGCATGATTACCTTTTGAGGCGAGTATGTGATGTGCAAAAGTCATTGTTAACACCTGAGTCCAGTGTGTCTGTTTCCAGTGATATAGAATCTGTTTACTATCGATTTTGTGGAGCTGCAATCGCAAGTATGCTTCATTCAAGATATACTAAATGTCAAACCTGTAAGAATGAGCAAAAGATAGGTTTAGATCAGGAGATACTAGTTTTGAAGTGTGTTCAGTGCGTAGATAAGAGTCATGTACCTGAAGAGCTACAATATCGTGACAGGGGACACATGTATTTTCCTTCCAAGAAGTTCCTAACGTTTTTGAGTAGACTTGACCGTTGTGTAATGGAAAATGCCAATGATTCTGCTTTTAAAAAGTATGGTCCTGACATAATCAAAGTTGCAGTGAAAAAATTGGAGACTGCTCAAGAATTTCAACAACAGTTTAAATCGTTGATTACAACCAGTTTAGTGGAACGGAATGCTGATGTGAATGTGCCTGAATTTGAGACGGCAATAACCAACGTGTATAAAGAACTTAGTCGAAAACTTTGTCATACTCGACTTGCTGAGTTTATTAGCGCCACTCAGCAAAATCTTGCAGCAGCTCAAGGAAAATCTACACTTGCTGGTCAAAATTTAAGGGATGAACTTCTGGCATCACATGTGAAAACAAAGTCATTGCTACACTAATAATAATAGCACATTGAACATAATAAATTAATAATATAAATTTCTTTTTATTGTTCTTTCTTCTTTTCAGTTCTATCATACTGTTTCTTTTGTAATTGATGTGAAGCTAATGATAGAGGCATGTCTCGATAGTATTTTCCACTGTGATGACAACTGTCTGTAACTGTTTTACTGTCTGTAACTGTTTTTCTGTAACTGGTGGCCACCCAGGTATATCTGCTGTGCTTGCACTCACTAGCCTAGGCCTTTTCCCCGTTGTTTCTTCATTGTGATCATTTCTTCTTTTTCCTAGTATAGTTTCCTTCTCCATTGCACTGAATTTGACTAGCGCGCGAGTTCCTGAGAAGCCTTGATGACGTTTCTACTAGACCACCTCTCCACGCTATACGTAACGCTTAAATATACTAGAAAATTACGGGAAATTTTACAACGTTTTCTCACGTGAAGCGCACCGGAAGTCACGTTACTTTCTACACAGTGTTTGTATGCGGGTATCGGAGGTTCGACACTCTTCTTATTATAAACTCTTGGTGGCATGCAGTGGCGGGATTCCAATATGAGATTTAGAGACCCGCAGCTACGCATGACCTGGTTGCTTAGCTGTGGTCTAAGACTTAGTATAGCAATATTACTGTGTTGCATGGGCGCGTATAGGCGCCGGAGGGTTAAGGGGGTTGGGTTCGTCTATACATGGTTTCGCGACAGAGGCGTGATGGAATGTTCGCGCTGAATATAATGAGAAAAACGCGCTATGACGAGGTGGCCGCCTACTGGTGGACAGGGTCCACGGATGAATTTCGCGGTAATATACTGATCTACTGTCAGCTTCGCATACGTTCGCGAATTTCATCCGTGGACCCTGTCCACCAGTAGGCGGTCACCTCGTCATAGCGCGTTTTTCTCATTATATTCAGCGCGAACATTCCATCACGCCTCTGTCGCGAAACCATGTATATGTGTGTGTGTGTGTGTGTGTGTGTGTGTGTGTGTGTGTGTGTGTGTGTGTGTGTGTGTGTGTGTGTGTGTGTGTGTGTGTACAAAAAACGCGGCTGTTTACTGCCTCATTGCTTGAAGATTGTCATGAAATAGCTCTCAACAGCTTGGTTGTTGAATACATTCAATGATCCGATGCCCATGCACAATGCTAGCTGCACTATTGTGCATGAAATTTGTTTTAATGTTATGTGGTTTTACTTCAAACACTTCTCTCTGATAGTGATGTACTGTGTCTGCATACAAAACTTAATCCATAATTGAAATACCTTCATCATCAGTGATGTTGACAGTAACTTGTTCAGGACTCAAAGTGACATTGATGCCATTACTGTCCACTAGTGACAGACTAGCACGAAACTGTTCAGTTTCTTCGGAGATTGTATCTTGAAAAATAGGGACCCGCACCACAATAATGTTCACACTGCTATCGAAAATGAGGTCTTCTAATGTTTCAATATAGTCCAATCCAGCTGTTATATAATAGTAGGAGAGATTGTATTAAAACACATGCTAACACAAGTGCAATGATGTTGCTGACCTACACTTGATAGGTCACTAGTATGAAAGCGTATGGTGACCCTTCCACCTAGTGTAACATTGCCTAACAAAGCTACTGGTAGCTCAGCAAACCCTGATCCCTCCTCGACACTGAATGTGACGTTATCAAATCCTATCCTGGCAACTGGAAGTAAGAGACATATACAATCTGAACGTGCAATCTGCCGTGAGTTAAGAACGTGCTTTCTGTAGGTGACATCACACTTAGATGACCATTATTATTAGTACAAGTAATTAATAAAAACATTTTAACAAACATGCAAGAGATTTAGGGTTAGTACATGTATTGAAAAAGTATGGGTAAAGATTGTGAACTTATAGGTAAGTAAACAAGATTTAAATAAAAAGGACTGTAACAATAACAGTTTAATGCTACTTCCCTATAAATTAACTACAACTATAGAAAGCAGTTAATTTAGAGAGGTAGCATTACACTGCTATTGTTACAGTCTCTATTTATTTACGTATGCCTCGGTGGGCGGAGCCACGAGGCATACAGTAGTCGTGCGTGTCAATGTGTCTGTGTGTGTGTCTGTTTGCTCTAGTTCCGAAAGACGGCGAAGAATCAGCTGGTGGTAAGTGCAATATAGACAGAACACGTTAATAGCTCGAACTTGATGATCTTAGATTTTTGAATTAAAGCTTTGTTCGTGAGTTATGGTGTGATTTGCTTACTTTGTTTACCGTTGCTGACGATCTGGACTTCTCCGAAGTCGAATGTGTCCATGGTTAATTGGCTAGCAGATTGTAGGTTTAATCTGGACTACAGGATAGCGTGGCGGGTCCAAACAAAAATCAGCAAAACCGAAAAAAGCTAGCTGCTACAAGCATGGCTGCTTTGTGCATGCCCAGCTAACTATTACACTGTGGTAGCATACTATTGGCTTCTGTTATTTTTTGCCAGCTTGTATGACCATTGTACTTTATAAATCTGTTACAATGATACAATCATCATCTGCTGATGGATTAGCTGTATGTAGTTGCTGTGTGCTGACGGTCAAAGCATGTCCAGTGTGCAGTGTGCATGCAATTCCACCGAGGCATCTGCACTATGGTGCTTCATTAAATCTTGTTTACTTACCTAAGTTCACAATCTTGTTTCCATAATTTTTTGATACACATTGCCAGCTTTAAGCGGACACTGAGTTAATTTTACCGTCACATGCTCCGTGCACGTACACCCACAGAATCAATGGACGGCATTGAGAGTCGCGACTTTCACTCTTCGTAGTTACGCTCCAATTGACGGGGTACCAAAAAAACAACATCTAAAAGTAAGCTTTAGCTCACCATCGTTCTGTTAGCTAACTAGTTCAAGTTAGGGTTGGACAAATTCGTCACGAAATATTGCTGTGTACGCTCCAATGGACTCCATACATTCCTGCTCAAAATTATGCTACCTTGGCTACTTCGAACAAATTTTTGACAATGATGCGTGCACATTTTGACTTCAAATACTTATGGCGAAGGGTTAAATTGTATCGTGAACCAATTTTTAGCAGTTTTATCTGGGATAGGACACATTATTTTAAAATGAAAAAGTCAAATATTTCAGTAAGTTAGAGAAAACAAGCCATCAATAATAATTAACTAAAAAATATATAATGAATGTAGGCGTGTCATTGGGTGGGGAAACGAGCAATCCAACAGATCCAGCTATATCTTGACTCTGCTGCTTCAGCGATCCAGCACTGCACTGTAAACTGACTTCTTATGACTTCTAGTATGTGTAGAAGTCTGTTGGAAACGTTTATGTGTGAAAATTGTCCATGTCAAAAAATGTATTGGATTTCTGGCAATATATGTACCAACCCTAAATCTCTTGCTTTTTATTAGAATGACTTCCTTTTTATTTATTAATGACTTAGTTGGCACTTATGCTAATACTGTAAAGAGAACTGTTCAGGCCACTGCAGAGTGACTACACTTGATCGGCTCTGCACATACTACACAGGCGGAGCGCCACTGTACCAATTTTGTCGATTTTACTTTCAACGGAAGTGGGCAGTAACTTTTGTTGGAGAGGAGAAATGGGCGGACGTGTTGACTAACAAAAGTGCCGGAGTATGTTCCATTTTGTCTGCGATTCCATGTCAATAACACGTCTACTAGTTCCTTTAGTGGTGGGGTTTCACCTACGAGAGATCCTGGAAGTGTATGTTACAACGTGGACGAATAAATGCTGTCTAAAGTGTTTTGGGGCGAAATTTGGCTACAGTGTGTTTTTGTTTTCCCTGGTCACACTGAAGAACCAATATGTCAGACACTTCTGGTAAGTTAATGACTGTATAAAGCAGACAATCGACTATCCTTCAATGGCAAACATAGCCACGTAGCTGTGCAAAAACGGAAGCGCCCCACTTTTTAGTACAGCTATTTGGAGTTTAAGCTAGTCTATCTGCTCTCTACATTCTACTCTATTTTTAGACTGTATTATCATACTGAAGTGGAAATTGATTAACCTGCATTCCCAGCTTGTCAACAAAAGGATAGCCAGACAACTTTGGTACGTCAATACCTATGTAGAACAGACAATGAGTTTAACAATGAGCAGGTAAGCATATAGTTTAACAATGAGCAGGTAAGCATATAGCCCTACTCCTTGCGAAGCCTTTGGTTTCCCAATTACGTATATAATTCAGATTTAGAATTAAAACTGTCTAAAGATAGAAAAGATACTATTAGTATAAGATGTTGCAGTACTCTGGTTCATGGAGATTGACAATTTCTGTCTCTATGATCTCTTCCTCTTCATCGTCACTTCTCCCATAAACTCAACTTCTTCCTCTTTATCTTTATTCTCCTTGCTCTCTATTTCTTCTCCTACATATTCCTCCTCTTGTTCTTCCGTCATATGCTTCTGTAGAAACATTTGTGCATCACTTGGTAGCCCATTGAAATGGTCATAACGCTCTTGCTCTTTACCGAGATACAACAAGGCCCACAGTGTGTACCTTTGTAGTAACTTGATGTAACCCTGGGACAGCAGCTGGTATTTGAGGGAATGTACTTGGAGCTTGCCATGTCTGCCTGTTATTGTTGCAATTGTCAGAATATAATTGTTGATATAATATAATCATGCAGAGTTTATGCAAGTCACTGATGGAATGTTGATAACGCGGATATTCCCGCTATCGGCCCTGGCGTTCCAATATGTCTGCAAAGCACATGGATGCAAAAACGCATGCGCCCCACTTTTTAACTATCATATCATTTTGCACTGTAAAATTGCTTCTACTGCATTGTTTTTTACCAAACTACCAGGAGAAAATGCGCAAAAATAATTATTGGCCACTATAGTGACCGAAAGTTTCTGGTGTAAGTTCATTTCTCCTTTAAAGATACACGCTTTTATATAAAGTAAATCGTTGTTGGTGTGCGTTATTTAGAGGGAAAGTATAGCGCCAAAACTATACGGATTTGCATGGTATGGTGGTGCTCCGCCTGTACATGCAACACGTACCATGCAACATTAGCTAAGCTTAAGCTAGCTTTCTTACCAAGCCTGAAAGGCAAATCAGTGAAGATTTGCTCGTTGTCTGCAGTGAGCACTGCTAGTGGAAGGAGCACTCGCGCTCCAAGCCATTTGTACTAAGGTGCGCTTAATTGTATTAGAATAATTACATACACTGCTGTGCGTGAGTAGGTGTAACATAGTAACGGAGTTCAAGTAGAATGCATGGGATGGAGTCTGTTATTATGGACCCAAATCGCTGTTTTTCTGGAAATACTCGCTTCTCTCAGTGTTTTAGGCCTAAATAGATATCAGGTGCACTGATGGTCATAGGAAGCGTTGCTTCTGTGTACGTTTAGTTGCATTTGGTTCACTCACTACTGTGCTAGACTCTCTGAAGAATAAGAAAAAAGAAAGGAAGAAAGAAGAAGATGAACAAATGGGTGACCGCGTGAACTCTGGTTTACCACCTTAGACCTGGGATCTTTAATTTGCTTCTAAAGGTTTCTTTGTAATCGCACAAATCGTGCTAGGAGCTTCAGAACGTTAGATTCGCTTGAAACGTACCGTCGCCCGTACGGCAAAGATATGGTAGTGCCATATACTTATAGTGCCTCCAGGCGAGACGCCATCTTGTCATGCCCATAGCAACTGCTCTTATGGTCTTTATTAGTAGACTAATTCTTAGGATAAGGTGAAGTGGCCTATTTCCGGTCACTGTTCGGCTCGTTCAGGTGTGCATGCACCGAGCTCCAATATGAACGAGCCGCGAGCTCTTGCACTGCAGTCACTGATACTACTGGGTATACTCTTTCAGCAGGAGGAATTTGGCATTGAAGATTCGAAGCTCAGTTCTTGGCAGCAAGAATTAATAAAAACTAGTAACCAAAAATAGCGAAAATCGGGGTTAAATTGGGTAATTCCGATCCGGTCACTTTGAAAAACGACTTTCTATGCTAACGACGAGAGTTTGGCAGCTGTTTTTGCTAGAAATACACGTGTTCAGCATCCTATAACATTCTATTATTCTCAGTAAGCAGTACTTTTGTCAGATATTTATGGCACAGATTCTTGGTAAGGGAGGGCGGGGTATTACTTCCGCTTGTTGAAACATCGATCTCTGCTTTCTTGCAGAAGAAACCGTCTACAGAAGAAAAGACCAGCACACTGGGACTTAACCTATGTACTATCTGTCAGCAAGCTAGTTTGGCGATTCGGCGACGAAAGGTAAAAGGAACACACGCACGATTTTTATCATGCAACTTGAAATTTGGTCATTTTAAGTATACGGGGTAATTCCAGACACTGACTAAACATCGTGCTCGCTTGGCAGGAAGCGTCTTATGGTGTCAGTTTTACATGAAAAAAGATTCCAGGTGATTAATGTAGCTGTTTTGAGAGATAAATACAGGTTTGTTTGTTGAAAAAAATTTTGATTGGACCTGTATAGTGCTATAATCAAGTGATATGATCCCATTTTACTCAGATGGGTTACAAATATAAGTTCTCTGTTGTTTTTAGGAATCATGACGATGTTGGCAAAACCATTCATCTTCTTCATCGAGCATCTGGTCAAGCCCTGCACTCCAATAATGCCACCACAATTCACATCGGTCACACCCAAATCCAACCTTCTGCTTCATCATCCATATAAACTTCACCACACTTGCTACATCTATGCTATCAGACTCTGGCCTAGACTCTGACGTAGACTCCGACTTCTTGGTCTTCGACGACTTCTTGCCAGTGTTGGTTTTACCACTGATCTTCTTAGCCCTCTTACTGGCTCTCTCAGCATCAGCCTTTTGTATCCGTTCCAATACATCATCACTAGTAAGGACTTCTCCTGTGTCAACAAGTTCAACACGCCTCTTTCTTCTGCTTGTGCCCACGCCGGTCTCTTGGCTTCAATGCTTTCACGAAGTAGGCACGCAAATCAGTACGAATTGGTGTTTCCTGTGTGAGAGGTCCAGAAATCTCGCTATTTGTTGTCTGTGAAGTTTCTTCACTTGTTGGCTGAACTAGAGAAGAAGAGAGACAATCAGATTTGATGGCCTTGGGATCAAAAGGTGAAAGACCTGTTGCCTTAAATGCTGCCTTTAACTGTGAAGGAGTAAAGCAGCAATCCCACAACTCACTTATAAGTTGAGGAAACCTATCTTTAGTTACGTTGGCAGCTTTTGTTTTAAACTTGTAAGCTTTAAGAATCTTTCTCCATGATGCCTTTAATGGCCCGAAGACTCCAACATCAAGAGGTTGAAGGACATGCGTCGTGTTCGGAGGGAGACAGAAAAGATGTATTCCAAAGCTTTTTGCCTTAAGAATAAGTGGAATACCAAGATGTGAGTAGTGGCCATCATAAACATGACTACTGGTCCAGTTGCTGTAAGATACTGTACTGATGAAAAGAACTGTTTTCAAACCAACACTGGAAATTTGCCTCTTCCATCCAACCGGAGCTGCTCACACTATAACACGCACCTGCATGCAGGACCACCTTGTATCCAGAGATTTTCCCTTTGTAAAGAACAAAAGGAGGGAGGCGTACACCTGCAGCATTGCCACAAAAAGTGACAGTTATAAACCAGTGGTCGGAAGCACCTCCCACTTCATAAACGACAAGTGCTCCCCTCTTCGCCAAGACTTTCTTGCTTGTTGCTCCAAGGCAAAAGCCGGTCTCATCGACATTCCAGATTCGCTGTGCATAATCATGAATGTATTTACCTTCCTTCTTCATTCCTACACTAATTTCACAACTTTATTAAACCAGCAATTGATTGTTGTCTTGTTGGCACACATAGCTCGAGAAGTAGAAAGATGCTGAGGTTTCCTCTCACTTAGTTTCGGCCATCTTTGAATGATGCCCGACCACCAATCTTGACCAGGAATTCCATGTTTGAAGCAATCTCTTTGTGCTGCCGTCAGATAATTGTATACCACACCACTTATGGTATAATTATATCTCTTGTCAAGACAAATCCCAGCTCTTTCAAAACTTGACATGAAGTGACGATCTCATTTTCTTCAACAGGTGTCAAAATTGTTGGTCTACCAGCTCCAACTCTAAGCTTGTTTGCTTCTGTAAAATGATCAATATTACAATC
This sequence comes from Haliclona indistincta, assembly GCA_964017065.1. Taxonomy (NCBI): domain Eukaryota; kingdom Metazoa; phylum Porifera; class Demospongiae; order Haplosclerida; family Chalinidae; genus Haliclona; species Haliclona indistincta. The sequence continues at coordinate 1,027,769 of OZ024786.1, read as the reverse complement.
ATTTGTGTATTTTTGATTGTAATTTAAACTCACTGCAGTGGTCATGCTGAGTACTGTTTGGCACTCCGAATTGTTTTGCAGCACTCCTCACACTTATGCTTTGCTCAGCTACAGCAGTAACTGCAGCCTCAATAGCGAATTTTCTTTCCGCAGATGTTTGTTTACCCTTTCAAGGTGATCGCGGCATCTTGCAAAGAAAATCTGTTTTCGAATTTCGAAATGTTTCCTGAAACGATTAATGCAAGCTTCCTTCCCACACCTTTCCATTGTAAATTTGTGGACCCACAGTAGTGTTTCACTGTCCGTAATGACACAAAGACAAAGAAAATTTATTATTTTAATAAAATAGACATTGAATCAAGTCTAAAAAATAAAAAATATAATAATAATATATAAGCTAACATCAAAAAAGTTTTTTGGGACGATTTTAACTATATGCATCATGAAATCATTGCTCTACGTAAAGAAAAGGTGAGTCACTGTAGTATGTATCACACTCGATCATAGCGTAATAGTGTAGCTATAACAAGAATGGCTTGCTGTAGTCGCGGATCCTCTTGTTGCAGAACTGCACTCGTTTGAATCCAGAGTGTCCGAAATTACCCCGCCCTCCCTTACAGCTATAGTTGGTCTAAATGCAAGTACTGTAGAGATTTCCAAAATTGTGTGCTGCGCTACGATCAGCTTTGGTCGTCTCCTTCCGCTTTCAAAGCTGTCTGCATGAATTTATTTGTTTTCGCGGCAGAGGAATTTGTAAAAGCTAATTTGCAATGTCACCGCCCACGCAAAGCTTGAAATGTGCTCCACCTATCATGATACAGGCATCTGCCAGCTCGAAATCGCTTAAGATAGCAGGATACTACTATGTCTGTATTTTCATTAATGTTCAGTCTTTAGTTTAAGCTTAGTTTGCTAACGGTTCTTTTAGGAATTAAAATTCATAAGGCAAAGTTTCTCTTTTTTACTTCAGCTTCGTCTAGCATACAAAGGTTCAGAGTGGTGCCGATTATACCAACAGGAAGGTAGAAAGTTAGTCTCAGTCTGGTTGTGGTGGTAGTGAGATGTTGCCGCTACGAAGGCAGCATATTGGCTGATGGAGTGAAATTCTTTCCAGTGCGATGGGTTTTCTGCAAAGAGACCGGAAACAGGCGGTGACCGAAATTAGGCCACTTTACCTTAGCTCATAGGCAGTTAAAATACTACTGACGTCGTCAAAAGCCAAGATATACGTGAATTATTGTTTTCAGCGTAAGTGTAGCCGCCATCTTGCTTTCAGCCCAACCCTAAATATACCACATCTACCGCGTGGCAAAAAAAATAATAGTTAGACAGCGCATACGAGGATCTATGTGATTTAGAAGCCCGAGAGCCATTGCTATATAGCGTCCGAGCATAGCGAGGGCGCCATGGTTACGGTGCGAGGGCTTCTACATCGCGTAGATCTGATTGAATGCACTGTCTAACTGATTTAGACCATAGCAACAGCAAACAGAAACGACGCTAACGGAGCAAGGACACGCGAGCGTTGTAAAAATCATTCAGTAGAACTCCGCTCACAGAACCGTAATCTGCGCCATGTGGTGGGATACCATTATGAGGTCGCGGCAGTGGCGGGATTCCAACATGAGATTTAGAGACCCGCAGCTACGCAACCTGATTGGTCAACATCGCTTAGCTGTGGTCTAAGACTTAGTATAGCAATATTGCTGTGTTAAATCAGCGCGTATAGGCGCCGGAGGGTTAAGGGGGTTGGGTTCGTCTATATACGTGTGTGTGTGTGTACAAAACAAAAAACGTGGCTGTTGACTGCCTTATTGCTCGAAGATTGTCATCAAATAGCTTTCAACAGCTTGGTTGTTGAATACATTCAATGATCCGATGCCCATGCACAATGCTAGCTGCACAATTGTGCATGAAATTTGTTATAATGTTATGTGGTTTTAATTCAAACACTTCTCTCTGATAGTGATGTACTGTGTCTGCATACAAAACTCGATTCATAATTGAAATACCTTCATCATCAGTGATGTTGACAGTAACTTGTTCAGGACTCAAAGTAACAATGATGCCATTACTCTCCACTAGTGACAGACTAGCACGAAACTGTTCAGTTCCTTCGGAGATTGTATCTTGAAAAATAGGGACCTGCACTACAATACGCTTCACACTGCTATTGAAAATGAGGTCTTCTAATGTTTCAATATAGTCCAATCCAGCTGTTATATAATAGTAGGAGAGATTGTATTAAAACACATGCTAACACAAGTGCAATGATGTTGCTGACCTACACTTGATAGGTCACTAGTATGAAAGCGTATGGTGACCCTTCCACCTAGTGTAACATTGCCTAACAAAGCTACTGGTAGCTCAGCAAACCCTGCTCCCTCCTCGACACTGAATGTGATGTTATCAAATCCTATCCTGGCAACTGGAAGTAAGAGACATATACAATCTGAACGTGCAATCTGCCGTGAGTTAAGAACGTGCTTTCTGTAGGTGACATCACACTTAGATGACCATTATTATTAGTACAAGTAATTAATAAAAACATTTTAACAAACATGCAAGAGATTTAGGGTTGGTACATGTATTGAAAAAGTATGGGTAAAGATTGTGAACTTATAGGTAAGTAAACAAGATTTAAATAAAAAGGACTGTAACAATAGCAGTGAAATGCTACTTCCCTATAAATTAACTAAAACTATAGAAAGCAGTTAATTTAGAGAGGTAGCATTACATACACTGCTATTGTTACAGTATTTTTCATTTTAATCTTGTTTACTTACCTAAGTTCACAATCTTGTTTCCATACTTTTTCGATACATGTACCAACCCTAAAATTAATGTTAAAATGTTTTTATTACTTGTTTCTTTTCTTTTTTATTAGGGAGGCACGGTAGTGACTCCCTATGTAGGGATGAACGAGAAAACAAGATGGCGGCTACATACAATGTATTAGCGTACAACACTTAGATCTGCTCTCTGGCGTTGCCCCATCTTACAGTAGCAAGGAGATTGCTCGAAATTGTTACTAAAGTAACGAACCTGGAAACGGTGAAAATCGAGTTTCGTCATCTTCGTTTTCTTCTTTCTTTCTTCTTCTTCTTTCTTTCTTCCACTCGCCTAGCGCCTTTACGCGAGCAGTGCCGAGACCAAAACATCCACGAACAGTCGTGAAATTCTCCTGGCATGTGCTTTTTGAGCTTTGTTTTTAGCGTAACGGCGATCTAAGTTCCGCGACTTCTCGATCGTGATCCATTGTCAGCTAAGTGTTAGACGCCATTATTGTGATTGCGCAATACGCACGTGACTAAGCAATGTGTAGCGCACGTGACCAAGCAGCTAAAGTATCGCCGCGCCGTGTGGATCGGAGAACACACACCCGGCATTTGTCTGGAGTCTTCGAAGAGCGGTAAGCTCGTGTAGGATCGCCATTCTGCATTTGCCAGATAATTATAACCGCCGTACAGGTCTACAAACAAGTGTGGGCGGGGCTCGTATGCACTGCATGCATGCGTAGGCGAATAGGCAGACCTGATACGTACAGCTTAACAATTTTAGCTACAAGTTTAAGAAAAGCCATCAACAACAGGAATACTAAACTAATGGTGGAAACAAAGACTTCTCCGTACATGCATAATATTGAACTGCACTTCACTAAAAAGAAAAAAGGACACAAACAAGAAATTAAAAAGATTTCTATCGAAATCAAAAGGATGTAGTGATGAAGAAATCTACCACTGGTTCACAATGTAAACCAACAAGGAACAAGCATAGAATCAGGCGCGTATGCATGATAGGTTTCCAGGGTTTCTGGAAACCCCCCTTGTAGCCGCACTTAATTAGTAGTCATGAGTATTCATAGTAAATTAGCTAGCTAAACCACGTGCCCTTATCTGAAGCAGCTGGTTTATATGAGCTATGTCAGCCAGAACAGCTAGCCAAGTGCGCAGCAAGTATAATTTTATACGCCTACATATCATACGATCACGTGTAATCAATGAAGCTCATGAATATTAATTAGCAAAATTTTTCGCGGGCTTCGCCACGATTTCAAAACACCCCTTTATATTTCCTGGCTACGCCACTGAGAATGGTAACACGATTGACTTGCTAACAGACCATAGATCCCTACATCAGTGGCTGTACATAAGATCAATATTTTGTCACAAGCTGAATTCTATTCAAAGTGTCAGTCAACAGTAAATATAGCTTAACTAGCTATAGTCTGGCCACAGCAGCCACTGATGTAGGGATCTATGGTCTGTTAGCAAGTCAATCGTGTTACCATTCTATGCTTGTTCCTTGTTGGTTTACATTGTGAACCAGTGGTAGATTTCTTCATCACTACATCCTTTTGATTTCGATAGAAATCTTTTTAATTTCTTGTTTATTAATGACTTAGTTGGCACTTATGCTAATACAGTGTTACTGTAAAGAGAACTGTTCAGGCCACTGCAAAGTGACTACATGCACTTGATCGGCTCTGCACGTATTACATGCAACACGTACTATGCAACATTAGCTAAGCTTAAGCTAGCTTTCTTACCAAGCCTGAAAGGTAAATCAGTGAAGATTTGCTCGTTGTCTGCAGTGAACACTGCTAGTGGAAGAAGCACTCGCGTTCCAAGCCATTTGTACTAAGATGAGCTTGTATAAGAATAATTACATACACGGGCGAGCGCGAGTAGGCGTAACCTAGTAACGGAGTTCAAGTAGAATGCATGGAATGGAGTCTGTTATTATGGACCCAAAATTGCTGTTTTCCTGGAAATACTCGCTTCTCTCAGTGTTTTAGGCCTAAATACATATCAGGTGCACTGATGGTCATAGGTAGCGTTGCTTCTATATGTTCGTTTAGTTGTGTTTGGTTCGCTCACTACTGTGCTAGACTCTCTAAAGAATACGAAAAAAGAAAGGAAGAAAGAAGAAGATGAACAAACGGGTGACCGCGTGAACTCTGGTTTACCACCTTAGACCTGGTTTCCTTTGCTTCTAAAGGTTTCTTTGTAATCGCACAAATCGTGCAAGGAGCTTCAGAATGTTAGATTCGCTTGAAACGCCCGTATGGTGAAGATATGGTAGTGCCTCCAGGCGAGATGCCATCTTGTCATGCCCATAGCAATTGCTCTTATAGTCTTTATTAGTAGACTAATTGTAAGCGCTTTCCTCTTAGGATAGAGGCAGTAAAATACTACTGATGTCGTCAAAACCAAAAATATACATGAATTTTTGTTTTTAGCCTAAGTGTAGCCGCCATCTTGTTTTCCGCCCAACCCTAAATATGCCACGTCTACCGGGCTGACGATAAAACCCGGAATTCCGGATGTCAATTTTTTTTGTTTGAGAGAAAAACTGAGAGACGCGACTGTTTACTGCCTTATTGCTCAAAGATTGTCATGAAATAGCTCTCAACAGCTTGGTTGTTGAATATTTAACCCTCGGTGCTTGCACAAGGGTTACGGTACTTGCTCTGTCATTCGCTGTCCATCGAGCTGTTGAGATCAACGATAACTTTTACGCGCTAGAAAGGTTATGAGCATGATAAGCACGACAGTGGCTTGCAATTTGACTCGTGGATTTTGCTAAAGTGCTTTCGTTCTCGAGTTATGGCTGGCTCACCTTGATGGCATCTTAGACCTCTCTGAATACAAAAGCGCGTAGTTGACTACCTAGGTACTTGTAGTTTCCATCTAAACTGCAGGACAGCTCTGAGGGTGCGTAGACATTTCAGGAAAGAGCCTACACTACAGCAATAGCTACCTACTCACGTGTTCATGGTCACGCCCTTGCGGTCATCACTTTGCTGTCTTCTGATTATAGCATTACATAGCTAGCAGGTTGGCACTATAGCTGCTCAAACCAGGACCTAACAATGTGCATGACACGCCGAGGGTTTTGTGAAATTAGTTCATTATTCTTTGAAAGACACCTGCGAAGTCGAGAAAGTCTTCTGTCGTGTACTGCTATGGCCATGTATTGGCCATCCAGGAAGTGACATCACATAGCAACACCGTAGCAATAATAACCTGATCACTATCAGGCATGCACAAAACTAACAGATGGAGATGGTCTGACTGTACTAGTCATACTGGCTATTGTAGGAGTAACACTTAAGGCTATAAAAATGCAACATTAATTCAATGTGTATAAATCAAGATAACCACTGACCCTGTAAAGTTACTCTCAACATTTGAGTAACATTGACTTGACGATCTTCATTTCTCAGATCATCTTCTGTTTCATTCACAGTTGATGTAAACCGAGCAATGATGTCAAAGCTGTACTCTCCAGGTTCAGGCACTTCAGGGATTACACTAGTGATTGTTATGTATGAGCTTGACTCATCATCACAACTTTCAAGACCTCTACTTTCCAAATAGGAGCTATTCAACGATATATTGCGGTTTTGAATAAGTTCACCATTAAATTGTAGTGACGATTGTAGTGTATTCGATGATACCTGTTCAATTCTTAGCTGCATAGTCACTGAGTCAGTTGATATCAATGAACCACTGCTTAGACGGAACATAAAACTCGTATATACTTTAAAAGTTCCATTTATAGAGGTTCCCTCATTAGCCTCAATCCTCAATTGGTCATCTGCAAACCAAGCAGGTCTTGTCGTGTTATCAACTGTACAGTGATAATAGTAATAATAATAATAATAATTGTTAGTCTTGTTGCTTGTAAAGGAATACCTGGATCACAGTAAGATGCTGTGGTATGCTGGAAAGGAATGAAGCCACAGGGGCACTCTGAAACACATCGTTGGTCTAGTAGATTAAGCAAATTGTTCGGTTCATCAGTACAAGCTGGAGAGAGAAACAGTGAATAACAACTATGTTAATTAGTGATTTGTTAAATACAAAAGTCACAAGAAAACAGAAGATGCAAAGTCGATACTCACAGGTGCTAGTTTCCACATCCAGAACTATCACAGTTAAAAATTCCATCATTGTAGATTCATTCACTATTGATCCACTGATATAGACTACGTGTTCTCCAAGCTGGTTGATAGAAGGAGTATCAAGATTCAATTGTAGCGGTAGAATTTTATATTTACCACAATCTGCGAGACTGTTTACGTTCAAATTCATAATAGAAAAATCCAGATAATTACCATCCATGAAATTATTGCTGAGGTTCAAATTTGTAGATAGTATAGACAGTTCCACTTCTGGTTGCCTATCATGAATTATTTGATCACCTCTCACTCTTATATAGCTAGCAATAAAGGATAATCGTGCCTGATTGTCAGACAGAATGTTCTGATCAAGAAGCACATTAATGGTAGCAATAGTTCCATTGGTAATGTTTGCTGGTACAGGAACATCAGTTATGGCTTGGCTGAATTCTCCAACTGAGACTGAGTGGTTAATGCAATTAACATAATTATATTTGAAAATTAGGTTGTGTTCACACATTCAATGCGTATTAGTTGCGTTAACACCAAAACGTAATCGAATCAAAGTGAATTCGATCTCAATCTACATCCAGAGGTGATTTCGATCTGGATCAATATGAATTGCGTGTTTCACATAAAGGCTAAAATTAAAGTAGGTGTGTTGCTGCTGCACATGTTTGGTGTGACGACCGCTTCTCTTTGTTGGCAATGGCTCTATTAGCTGAAGTACTGATGCTACGAAGGCTCCTTGTGTAGCTGTATCAAGGAACAACAGACTCAGAGCACGCAGTAGGTGTGGTCAGTGCCAGAAGTGAATTCAGTTTCATGAAAACGTAGTGTGAACATAAGCAAGTGAATTGAATTTGCATCGAATTCACATTATTTTGCCAATTCTGTTACTGAACTGGTTTCAAACTAGATTTATACCTCGTTCACACTTGCAACCAGGAGCCCATAAGAGGAAGAAGCGTTCAGCGGCGATTTAGCCAAACGTAAACTCCGCCGCACGCTGCGCGCGGCGCATTATGATGACGTTTACTACCACCAGAGCAAGGAGAGTGACGTAGTAGTTTAGCACACGCCCAGCAAAGTAGTCTGAGTCGATAGAGTCGCTTGCAGTTGCTTGGAGGGAACAAAATCATCTGGATAGGCTGTACGGTGGTCATTGAGTACTGTGCGTTCGATTGATGCCATCTATTCAGCACGTGGATCGTGGGCGCGACCATTTCTACAAGCACAGAACGAGTGCAGTCCCGCTTACTTGATCGTGTTGTTTACAAGTAACAAGCTCCTGTTGCTGCTGTCTTACGTGCAACATGGCCACAGCCTTCTCTGTATGCTGCTGGTAAAAAGCTGTTCATGACGTAAAAGCTGCCCGTTGGCTAGTGGCCGCATGCAAAAAACTTCCATATAGGGAAGTTTTTTGACGCGCAAGACGACGGAGTTTACGTTTGGCTATTACTACACGGGCGATTGGAGTTGAACGCTCCTTCCTCTTATGGGCTCCTGTTGCAACCCGTGTTGACTCGCTCGGTTCAGCACGGATTAGTGCAGTACGTCATTGTGCACTGTTCACACTACAGCGACCTATAGCGCGCGCTATAGACGTTTTCGTTTTGGTTCGTTATTGCATTACCGGTTACGTAGATACTGAGCGTGCGCATTACTTCACGAGCGTGCGGTTGTCGCGCACTCGTATCAATTCGCGCATGCTCAGCACGCTTGCAGCACGGTTTGCATTGCGTTCACATTACGCACGCGACCGGTATCGACACGGGTCAGCCTGATTGGGCAATGCGAGCCGGGCCAGCATGGTTCGGCACGGTTCAGCTCGCATTCGATAGCTTTCACACAAGACTAGTGGTAACGCTCGTCAACCCGGGCTGAGAATGCAAGTGTGAACGGGGTATTAGTGTGAACACACCTTTATTTAGGGTTACTCCTAGAATAGAATTGGCTTTCATTTCGAAATAGTTTTAAGAAAGGTTGAAGAGTGCATTAATAAAATATGTGGGGGAAATACTGTGACTCAAGGAATGCAAAGGAGCCCAAACATCTTTCTAAAATTTATCACATGTAAGATCTAAGACACATGTAACTTAGTATAAATGCAACAATTCGAATTATTATGGTCAACAATGAACTGCTAACACATAATTGGGTAACTTCAGAAGACAAATTTCTGAAGGTCATGAGACCTAAATCAAGTCAAGTCTTCTCATATTTAATGAGTCACATAAGACACAGCATATTGATGTGACTCACATTCATGGCAAAAATCAGGAAATGTCTTCAAATTACTGGGACAGTCTGTGACACAAGTGTCATTTCCAAAGATGTAACGTGTCTGATTGCACTCTATAAATGAAGATAACAATTATTAATAGAAAGTCAATAATGCAGCTTACTTTGAACAGGCTTTGCAACAACAGTGACAACCGCTGTATTAAAATGAGCAACATCCATTGTCATTTCACCAGAAGATATTGTTAAAAGATCAATACGCCATCTCCGACGTCCAACTACTCGTGGGCCTTTTTGAAGTAGGAAAACCACTGGTATACTGAGGTATACTGTATCTTCAGAAATGCACTCCTCATATTCAGTGCTATTGATAGTAACTTCTGCCATCATCTGATGTGTCCATATTCGATGTTGTGTCCCAATCCCAAGTGTACCATCATCATCAATTGGAAAAACACTATCCACACCATCTATTGCCAAGTAGCCTCTTTCGATGAAAAAAAAATTCAAGCTTATTGAAGTCTTGTTACCAAAATTTTCTGTGAAAAAATCCTTCCGTATAAGGAGTGTGAGATTCCCAACTGGGGTGGATGAAGTGGAAGTGTACGGATGTTCAAAGGTGTAGTTTAGTTCATTGAAAGTCAAATTAAACTGAGGCGATCCAGGACAACCTGTATACATACATAAATTATATACATACTAGTCTCTTTCATAGTCCCTCCAAAAGAGGGCCTGGTAAATACTGTTTGCAATGCACGTAAAATTATTCAAAATACGTGGGTAGTATGAAAAAAAATGCGTGGATAGTATGAAAAAATACGTGGGTAGTAGAAAAATGCGTGCCGGAGTATTCAACGTGAAGCTACACTTCAAAGACTGCCAGCGCAATCAGATGGTGTTTTTGAACAACATCTGGTGACGTGTGTAGATGATCACTGAGCTGCACTGCTACTTCACATGTAGTACAGACGTATACAATAAATATCCGATATAAAAAAGGAGCATGCGCAGACGGCAGGCCCTCTTCGGAGGGGCTGGGAACGAGGCTAACATACATTAGGGAGACACTTTAGTGTCTCCTTATGTAGGGTTGAACGAGAAAACAAGATGGCGGCTACATACAATGTATTAGCATTCAAACGCTGGTATTTCGCCTGGTGATGAATTTTATACGTCCAAAGACACTTAAATCTGCTATCTGGCGTTGCCCCATCTTACAGTAGCAAGGAGATTGCTCGAGATTGTTACTAAAGTGACGAACCTGGAAACGGTGAAAATCGAGTTTCGTCATCTTTGTTTTCTTCTTCTTTCTTCTTCTTTCTTTCTTTCTTCCATTCGCGCCTAGCACCTTTACGTGAGCAGTGCCAAGACCAAAACACCCACGAACAGTCGTGAAATTCTCCTGGCATGTGCCTTTTGAACTTAGTTTTTAGCGAAACGGTGATATAAATTCTGCGATTTCTCGATCGTGATCCATTGTCAGCAAAGTGTTAGACGCCATTAATAATTATAGTGATTGCGCAATACGCACGTGACCAAGCTGTGGTTAGCGCACGTGACCAAGCACAGCGCTTGAGTATCGCCACGCGCACGCCGTATAGATCACGGAGAACACATATTTGTATGGAGTCTTCGATGAACGGTAAGCTAGCAAGCGCAGAAACACTATTCTGCCTTGCCAGATAATTATAACCGCCGTAAACAAGTGTGGGCGGGGCTCGTATGCACAGTATTCATGCATGCGTAGGCGAGCTGATATCTACAGCATAAGAATTATTTAGCCACAAGTTTAAAATTGTTAATAATAAAGAAAAGCCATCAACAACAGGAAAACCAAACCAATGGTGGAAACAAAGATGGCACAGTAATTGCATGATATTGGAACTGCACTTCACTGAAAAAGAAAAAAGGACACAAACAAGAAAATTAAAAAGATTTCTATCGAAATCAAAAGGATGTAGGGTTGTGAAATCTACCACTGGTCAACAATGTAAACTAACAAGGAACAAGCATGGAATGGTAACACGATTGACTTGCTAACAGACCATAGATCCCTACATCAGTGGCTGTACATAAGCTGTCACAAGCTGAATGCACGTCAGGTGTCAGTCAACAGCAACAAGCTGAACTAGCTATAGTCAACTACAGCAGCCACTGATGTAGGGATCCTTGGTCTGTTAGCAAGTCAATCGTGTTACCATTCCATGCTTGTTCCTTGTTAGTTTACATTGTTGACCAGTGGTAGATTTCACAACCCTACATCCTTTTGATTTCGATAGAAATCTTTTTAATTTTCTTATATACATGAATGAATGGTGCTCAGTTGATAAGGCTACTTATTCACATGTAAAAATGCTGCATTGATTAATGCGTATAAACAATGAGCTATTGGACAAACATGTCTATGAAACAGAGTGCATACAGTTGATCGATGGGCTGTTATCACACGTCGACTGATAGAGCACTGGGGGTGGGGCCACTGACAGCTACTCGAGAAAACTTGTTTGTGTAGTGATCGACTCTGGGCTAGTTTCGGCTAGGTCACACTTTAAACCAGTTAAGGGTGCACGCAACTAATTTGGGCGAGCCTGAGCGAGCCCCACATTGATTGGCACAATGGCCCACGCGGCGGGGAATGTTTCTATCTTTCTATCTATCTATCTGTCACGGGGTAGCGTTTGTCCTTTTCAATCCATATGGCGAGGCCCATACTGTAGTATTGTATGCGAGGGCCACGAGGGCAGCAATTGCAAGGCCCCGGGATTGCACGTTCTTTCATAACTACTTGACGTTCTTTCATAACTCGACTGCAAAATGGACGACTCGACGATTTGCCTTCCCATCTCGCTTTTCCATGAATCATGATGCACCCGGCGCCCTCATCAGCGATACTGTGACTGACGCTGCAGCAAGAACCAGGGCTTTGGCGCGGGAGAGGAAGCGCAGACAGCGTGAACTTGAAGAGAGACACCACTGCTACTCGGCCCATAATATTATAATCCCACGCTGTATTTACTCTCCATTACAAATAATTGAGCAAACAGACTTTCACACCTTCGTGAAAGGGCTAACAAAAGACTGTCTACAGAAACTGAAGAACATAGGTTATAGTTATTGACTCAATGCAGTGCTAAGACATGTCTTGCTTTATGACTCCTCCTTTTTCCCGGACACTGTTAAGCTATGGAACAAATTACCTGCTGAGATTGTCTCCGCTTCATCCCTCTCTGTTTTCAAGAGAGATATTCGTGGCTATCTATCTAATTTAATCTAATAACTCATGATGTTTGTCTTTTCTTTTGGTTTGTACCGTTGAAGCTTTTTTGCTATTGGTACAGCCATGCAAAATTGTCATAGAAAAAAGTATTTAGAGAGAGCAGAATATTATATTTTAATACTAGCAACAACTTATGACTCCAAAGGGATGGTTTTGGTTAATTATCAATGAAAGAACACAACAGAGGAAGATAGATAATAAATTGTTACTATTAATGAATTTTATTTATGTGCGAGGCAAATACATGCTGTAAGTATACCTACTTATATGTTATACACTAACAAGGCTAAATTATATCAATGCTCAGGCTCGCCCCTGCCATTCCATGAATGTACTAGTTAATATTCACGGCGCTGCGCGTTGCTATGGTCAGTGTTTCTGGAAAACTAAAGCAGCAGATAGAGCGATATTAGCAGTATAGCTAGTGCGTATAGATAGCTACTCATAATTTAACGGGCTGGCTTGCTCGCAAGAACACGGAGAGACGCGGTCCATGATCGACGTGTTTATTCATAAAACTCACCAGTGAAGACTTGAATAAGCTCAAGATTTCAGAAATGCAAGTTTCAACAAAGCTGCAATCTAGTAACAGAGCGATTCTTTCGCTGGCGCGCCTAGAAGCGCCGTTGCTCTTCGAGCAGCATGGATTTTCTCGTTTTTCTCGGCAGTGTGGCGTTTATTTAGAAAAATCGTTCTGTTACGGTATAGCCCACGTGTTGGCGATCCCGTAGAGCTAAAAGACGTATAGATCCAGCGTGCGATGGCGAAGTTTTATGCCAAAATGCATGTTGGCTAGGGCAGCGCCATTGGAATGCTAGCTGAGTATACAGTTGCTATTGGCTGTGGTTTGTCGTGTAAACAGTTGCTATGTCAGCAACCACACAATAATTATATTCATAGCAGCCGCACTGTTGCTAGTGAAACAGGTGTTTACAGCTTTGACAAGGAGCACTGCTGTGTCATTATGTGGTCAGGAATATTAATAGTCTGGCTCCCCCCCCCCCCGGATTCCCCTGAAGCCATCTAAGCATAAAAAATATTAGCTTGATCTGAGCTTGATAGTACAATAAGTACACATACTCGGAGCTTTGCTGGAAACAGCAGCATTAATAATAATTTATAGGCTATGCAGGGCAGGCGCGTGTGAGGAAAAATAGGTGCGCGCGTGCAAAATCTAATTAATATTCATAATGACGTCAATTTCGTCATTATTATCATGGCGCACTGGATTTGTTCTCCGCTGAAACTAATGGAAAACAGCCTAAACTACCTTAGAATGGGATATTGGCAGCTGCTAAGTTTGTTGTAAATTATGATAAATTTAATGCGATGAATAATTTTAAACTTCAATGCTGATTTTAAACTTCAATGCTGAGGGGGTGCTAGAGCACCCTGAGCCCTATCGTGGACACGCGCCTGCAGGGTATCCTGCAGGCCCGACAAGCTAAAAGCTTGCAAACATTGAAACAGCTGATTATTGTGGGCGTATACATGACACGTTGCCAGCCTTACTTACTTTCTGTCACAGCTGCTGTGTTTTGAAGTCGAAAGATCACGATCAATATTAATAAGCAACAGGAAAGATCCATGTCTTAACCACAGTTACAGGTTTAGCCTCTCCGAGTAAAATTGCTCGCTGCTTTGGGTATTAAAATTTTCAGAAACCGTATATTTTGAAATATTTTCTCCGTATAAAACTGATTGATGAAGTCGACAGCACGACAGCTACCGCGTCTCCAGTGAACAACATACACGCTGTTTGATCGTTCACAGGGCAAGTTAACATGGTAAAGCTTATTTTGTTACAGTTTCTTTGTATATCACAAACCCCTCCGCGTGTTGCACTTTGTAGAGTTAGCTCCTTAGTTTAATTAGTCAGGCGTGGCCTGCCTAATCGCATACTGTATATAGTCAGGGGACACTAGTATACCTGAGTCGTCGCGCTGGAATGTAGCGGTTACAATTATTTTAGGAAGTGGTTAACGTAGTATTAACATGCGTGGGCGTACACGTGCTAGTTATACACGTGCTAGTTATATATAGCTGTAGTGTTACGTAATTATTACGTTTTAAATTAGATTCATAACTGATACTGCAATCTGATTGGGTCCAAGCTATAGCTGCGATGGGCACAAGTCGTGTATACTAGTGTCCCCTGACTATATACAGTATGCGATTAGGCAGGCCACGCCTGACTATAGTTTAATAGGGTTTGCAGTAAAAGAGTAACTCCTCGTAAAAGAGTGGTGTTCTTGAGCATAATGCAGCCCTACTTACCCCCCAGCACCTGAGAGGTGAAGCTCACCAACTCGATTAAAAACATCTAACATAGATCTGTGTTGTCTTACCGTGCCAGTTTGACATGTATAGCACCGAATTGTGTGAAATTATGTCATGGACTGACTTGTCCGTAAGAGAATCAAGTTAAGCTCATTGGAACTGCTGCACTGAAACCGTCTACTATTAGCTAGAGCTACAATCAATATTCATGTTAGTTGCTTATAAAACAGTCTCATACACTGCACTTGTATTGATAGTTTTACTTATATTAACAGTCTCATAAGCAGTGTTCTTGTTCAAGGTGATCCTCTTCATTGTGATGTAAGCAGGATTATCATCAACTGGTACATGATCAATAACACCTGATGATGATACAGATATACTTACTCAATTATAACCTATAATAGTCAATATTACCTGTAGTTTGTTGTGTTTGTCTCCGCATAGCAACTGTAGTGCACAATATACCAGTAATAACTGCTGCAGCAAGTACCAGTAACAGCAATCCAGTAGCAGCAATGATGATTGAGGTGGTGGAATTAACTGTATACATGTGCAAGACTATATGAATCACAAGATAATAACATGCATACGTGTTGAAGAGGCTGTAGGCATGGTAGGACTGACACTGTTGTGTAGTGTGGTATGCACAGGTAAACTCATCTCAGGATTGGGTATGTCTGTATAGAATACAAACAATAAACATTGATAGAAAAGACAGCTCAATGTTATTGCACCTGAAGCAATAACTGTATACATGTGCAAGACTATTATGAATCACAAGATAAAAACATGCATACGTGTTGAAGAGGCCGTAGTCATGGTAGGACTGACACTGTTGTGTTGTGTGGTATGCACAGGTGAACTCATCTCAGGGTTGGATGTGTCTATATAGACTGCAAACAATAAACATTGATAGAAAGGCAGCTCAATGTTATTGCACCTGAATCAACAGCGGAATGTACTACAATAGATGAAGGTTTAGGTAGTTCCATAATGTGTATTAACTGAGAATACTGATATGCAGCACTAGTGCTGTCAGTAGCTGGACTGTTGTCATACACTCTCACACTATACTCTCCTGCTGGTAGACCAGTAATGTTGACAGATCCTTTATCACTATCCTGCAGCAGTCTCTGCAGTGTCTTGTTGATGGTATATTGACTCTGGTCATCTTGTATCACTACAATCCCTGGTGCTGTTGAATTGATGGCAAATGTACACTCCACTAGTATGGAGCTAGTGTGCTGGTCACTGGATACAGGCGCGTATGCACGATAGGTTTCCAGGGTTTCCGGAAACCCCCTTGTAGCCCCACTTAATTAGTATTCATAAGTATTCATAGTAAATTAGCTAGCTAAACCACGTGCCCTTATCTGAAGCAGCTGGTTTATATGAGCTTTTAGGCTAAGCCATGAAGCGATCACAGCCAGAACAGCTAGCCAAGTGCGCAGCAAGTATAATTTTATACCCGTACATATCATACGATCACGTCTAATCTATGAAGCTCATGAATATTAATTAGCAAAATTTTTCACGCGCTCCGCGCGCGATATGGAAACCCTTCATTATATTTCCTGCCTACGCCACTGGGATACATCACAGTCTTGAACATTATAGGAACCTGTCACAGTATGACCAGATTATATAACACTACATTAACTAGTCATGACTTACTGAATAGAACTGTCTGTATATCAACTTCAGATATATAATCAGCCATGATCTTAATATCACATGCTAAATGATATCCACTTTCAACAATGACTGTGTAGTCCACTGCACCAGCATATGCTAGAGGTATTTCATCATGAGTAACTCTATTGTCAGTATTTGATGTTGGATATGTTACAACCAGCAGACCTTGACCGGGACAAACTAGAGCAGTCCGCTACAATAACAGGAATTAACCGGAATAAAACATAAATGTTGAAGTCATCATTGGACCTATATATACGTACCTGTTCTATATTGATAGTGAAAGTAACAGCAACTTGAGTAGTGCTGTGGCTGGCTACTTTACTTTTCAGTGACACATTCACTAGATCATAGTATTCTAAAATTAATAATTTCATAAACTTTGGACAAAGTGAACCAAACGTCTCACTCACCTCCAGGTACTCTCTGTCCAGTGACCACACTCTCACTATGATGCTGAGATGAGAATGCTGTCACATTAGCTGTGTAGTACTGACACAACTTAAGAATTGGTATTGGATAGCTAGTGCTGTCTGTATAGTGTCATTGACAATCACTTGGCCAGTGTTGTTGTTCATCACAATCACTATATAGGAGAGACCACTGAGTACACCGGCAGTTGCTGGAGGATCCCACAGTAGACTGATGAATGACACACTGAACCTCACATTGACAACTGGACCAATACCTGTAGACTCATAGTAACACTAACAGATGTATTGTGTAGTAACATAGACCTGGCAATACAGTGAGAGTAGAGGAGTTGCCGATTAATGTTGGTAAACTGGACACCGATGGACTAATATAGCATCGTACAGTAGTGCCATCATTCTCTGATGTTGCTGGTACAGTGAGAGTGGACTGTACTGTGCCTGATGATGGTACTATTGTATGTTCAGTTATTTCTCGATCCACAATGTTTGGGTGATTCAGTGGTAATCCATCTACTTCCCATACTAGAACAGTGCCATTGCCATTGCAATGAAACTGAGCATTGGTTCCTCCCAGAGTAGTCAGTAACACTGGACCTTATAAATGTTTTAAATACATGTTTGATGGTTGTCAGCTAATACTGCAATAGCACTTACCAGAAGCATGTATACATGTAATCCATATAAGAAGAATCGCAATGGCTGACTTCATGATGCCACGATAATGAACAGACTCAGTTGAATCAACATTTCATAACAGGAACTACGGCATTAGTTGGGTGATGAATCTCATTTGAGGTCTACAGTATAATCTGACAAATGGTGATTGAACCTCCATTTAAGGGATACCTCCATTTACGGGACACTTCCATAAATGGGATACCTCCATAAGTATAACAGACAAAAAGCACTTGCACCAGGTTCCACTGCAGAGCCATAATTTTCATATTTTCGTTAGTGCATTATTTTTCGAAAGCTTCTCCTAAGAATTTTTGACAATAGAGAGTTGTGTTCCAATAATAACCATAATTCAATGCCAAAACATGTGCAATCACTCATTGTGCATGCAACGAATGTCAAAGCCACAGGACCACATGGAAAAAACGATAGCACAAGACTAGCAAAATGTGCATGGGCAGATTCTAGCCTCGCCTCCAGACCACACCCTTCAGTTAGTGGCCTGGTAATGACTGTCTGCGCATGCGCGAGATTCTACGTATACTTCGTAGTAAAATCTACCGTTCACGTACGCACCACGCCCTTAAAAATATACAAACGGCGTGTACGCGTGCAAGCAAAGAAAACGGAATCAGCATGGGAACCAGTTGTAGAGTTTGCTTTGGTGTGGCTCAGAGAACCCATAGCACGGCTATATTCTCGACAGCCATCAACAGTTCGAACTGGCCTCTGAGGTTGAACAAGCTGCTGCTGCTTGACATCCAAGAAGGAGACGGTCTGGGGGGACGCGTTTGCCGCACCTGCACTGGGAAGGTAGCCTCGATAGAGAGTAGACTAGAGAGCTTGCGATCGATTGCAAAGGAGACCGACACAAAACTACGCGCAACGCTGTCATCCAGGAAGCGGCCAAAGACTACAGGAGACCTTTTGGTATCTCCTGACACAGCAGCTGCGCGGCCATCAGCAAAACGATATCCAGCTGCAGTTCGAAGGTCCCTGTTTGCTAGCAATTCAGGTATTTATAACACATAGTATCTTTGATAATAAAACTATATTCACTGTTGATCAGTTCTGGTAACTCAACTACCAGCGACGACACCTCTTGCACCGCGTGACATGAACATCCAAGTCACATCACCTCCACCAACATCATTTGCTAGCAATTCAGGTATTTATAACACATAGTATCTTTGATAATAAAACTATATTCACTGTTGATCAGTTCTGGTAACTCAACTACCAGCGACGACACCTCTTGCACCGCGTGACATGAACATCCAAGTCACATCACCTCCACCAACATCAGGTATGCATTATTATCGGCATGTGTTCATCACAATTCTTTACTGTTCTGATCTCAGCTTCGCTGACTTCTCTGGTATCTGAAGTACAGAAGACACCAAAATCCGTCAAGGTATAATGAATTTACTATACATAAAAACTAGCTGATATCCATACCTTTTGTTAAGCAGATCACTGTATCCACACCATCCCGTCCAGAAACAACCCACACAAGCACAGTTGAGCAGAGTTTAAACAAACTTGCTCGTGCACTTGTAGGCGGCCATCTTCCAACTATTGCAAAACATGCCTTTGCACATGAGGGCATACGGGAACATCTGATACTCAAATTTGTGGAGGCAATCGACAGCGAATGCGACAAGCTCTGTCAACGAGGCAATACATCACTATTCAGAAAAATACCCATTAAGGATCTTTCGACATTCAAGTGGGTCTCGTGCATTAGTGAGCTTGAAGAGAAGGCTCCAATTCTCCTTAAGACAACATCAAAGATTGTTACAAAGAGTGACCAACGAAACAAGCTCAAACAGGGAGAGAGACACCATCCCGGTGTTTGTATGGCTATAGGTGTATTATTGAAGGAGCGTAATCGGGAGATGAACGGACTCTAGACATTAGTGTCTCTGGTTATGTTTTCTGCTAAAGTACAAAAACAGGTAAACATTATCACACATGCAATGATGTGTATAAGCATACTCATAAATATAACGAGTATGTCAGATTAAGTAACATAAAAATTATAGTTAATAGTTATACTAACGTTGATTTTGTTCTTCAAGGTATACACTCGGCTCAACCACTTAAACGTCACTCTCAGCTACAATGCAACACTAGTGTCAGTAACTGAAGTCAGCAAACTCCACAAGACACCACTTCAAGCCTGGATAGCAGAAGGGCATACGTTCAAGTTTGTTGGCGACAATTTGGATAAGAAGAAAAGAGTGCGTGATATGCGAAGAGATCATCAGTCAGAAATGCAACACATGTATAGCATACTGGCAGTGCGTAGTCGTGTACCTTTTTCTTCTAGTTGTGAAACCAGGAAAGACTTCGTATCTCTTGAACCCTCAGCCTTCCTTCCAACGCCACAAGACATCAAGGCCATTCAAGGCAATCTGGTAGTGCTAATGGGAACCGTCATCTGTAAGAATATCAAGCATCTCTCATTTCTCTCGAAAGTAATTCCAAATCATATTACACATCGCTTTTCTAAAAACATGTCTGAAAAGTCTGAATATGTAGTTCTCGATGTGCTGATGAAAAATGAGGCCAAAAACACTGACATGCTAGATATCATGAAGACAATGCAAGGATATCTGGGTGAGGGATTTCCATGCGATCAAAAAGTGCTATCTGGTGGAGACTTACTAACATGTGAAAGGCAAACCGGTGCGAAAAGGCATTTGATGGACTCCGACACTCCGCATGATCGTCTGGAGGAATTCGAGGTCCAGTCTGAAGATTGGCATGCATTGATGTCATTTCTGGGGGTAAGAAGGCAGCACTTTTGTTAACACAAATAGTCGACATTACAAATAATTATAATAGTTTAAGTTGTTGCATTATTCATGCAGGTAATATGGAAAGCCCTGTTTAAGACAAGCTCAAGGGACCACGGCACTATGGGGCACCTATGTAGCCTACTCGGCCGACTACCTAAGGCAAAAAATCCCAAAAAGGAACTGAACGCCTGCTTTGATGCACTTATGACCATACTAGAAGCTCACTTTACAGCAGCTGCTTGTCAGATACTTGAGATTGATAATCCAGAAGAAGAACCTGCGTCACTGGCAAAGGTGAAAAGGCACTCTTCTGTTGAAGAAAAGAGAAAGTACATAACTAATGTTGCAGAAGAAATTGTGAAGAAGTACACTATAATTGAAGAAGCTCTCATGAACAAAAAGGTATCTGAAAAAAATGATCACATAAACAACTATGCACGTGTTTTCTGCCACTTTGGATCACTGGTTTACGAATTTACTAACGCATGGAGAGAAGGAGATGGAGAACGAATTATTCGATGCTGGGGAGTGTTTTTACTACATTTCCACGCAGACAGGCGTACAAAGTATGCACACGAGGCACTTAGGCTGAAGTTAAACCTTGCATTGCTTTCTCCTAAAGTTGTACATGAGCTAACCTGGAATCGTTTTGTAAACACACATGGCGGCCAAGGCAGAAATTTACCGTGCGATTTACACAACGAACATATCAACAAACTGATAAAGGAGATAATATCTTCCATGGGAGCAAACCTCAAAGGAGACGCCCTCAGCAGAGCAGCAAGATCTGTAACTTTTCTTGCCTCTATAAGAGAAAGATTTGACAAAGAAGTTCATGTACCTGTTATATCAAGTGCACACAAAACAAAGTCAAACAGTGAGGATATTCAAACAGCCGTGTCTGTCTTACTTTCTGAGAAAGTTTTTGCTGTAAAGCCAGGTCGTAAACACTCAGGTTTTAGACGAATATCAGCTAATCCACTTCATCGTCTGAAGTGGAAGGATTTGGAAAAATGGATAAAGAGCAAACATTCAAAGGAAGCTAAAAAGATAGAGCCTTTAAAAAGTACAGACACACACCAAAACACAGAAGAAACTGCATCAGAAACAGAATCAGAACAAGATTCAGAACAAGAGTCAGAGCTAGAATCAGAACTAGAATCAGAACAAGAAACTGACTGGGACTCAGAGGAAAATGCTTCGTATTTTTAGTACAGTATAATTGCCACCAACCTAAGTATAATTGAGATAATAGGGAATTAGCACAGACATCACAGCACAAAGAAGGGTTACGGCGTGGTAATGATTTGGCAAATTCTGGGTTGAAATAGTTCAGTAGCTGAAACCTTCTGCAGACTGAGTTGTTTTCTAAGTATTTACGTACAGCTGCAACTTCTTTGTCCCTCTGATTAGCAAACACCTTACGTACACGAGCATCAACTGGCTTCCAATACACAATAGAAGTTGCTTGTGTCCCACTGCGTCCCGCACGTCCACTTTCTTGAAGAAAGTCATCAATGCTGCGGGGAGCTCCGTAGTGAATGATGGCATTGAGCCCTTTAAAATTCACACCCATGCCCAATGCTATTGTGGCAAATACCACACGGACAATGCCATCATCTTTCTGCATGCTTCTCATAATAATGTCCTTATTATGAGTTGACGTACCAGAGTGAAACATTCCAAAAAGACGATTAGCACAGACCTGCACACATGTAAATTGACCAATAAATTATGTAACAACCATAATTTGAACAAACCTGCTCTGCACCAACAGGATGGTAACTGGATACACCAAGTGAACAGAGGAAATGCTCATACAAGTCAGCACACATGTCTAACGAACGACAATACACAATCACTCTCTTGGCCAATGGTCCATACATTCTCAGGGTTTCCACCAAGTGTGCCATATCTTTACTGATTGTTGAACGGTTGCGGACTTCATAGTAAGTGTTTGGTCGATTGGGAGACACGCACACAATATCACATCCTATCATATCCAGCTTCAGTATCACTTCTTCTCTCATAGCCACTGTAACAGTAGCTGTTGCTGCAATAAGTGGTACTCCAGAAGGTACTATTGCACGAATTTCGTGAAGACGAGAATACACTGGTCTGAACTTTTCACTCCTGTAAAACATAAACATTGCATTTAATAGTTAGAGTATCAGCTATTTGTTACCATTTTGATACACAATGCGCCTCATCAATAGCAATAGCTACAACCCGTTGCTTCACCGAGGGCAAAAGTATGAGCGATCTCCATTTTTCTGTTCCAATAACAGCTTCAGGAGCACAGTACAACAGACTAACTTTTCCAGCAACAACTTCCTCTTCTGTGGCCAGCAAATCCTTAGAAATTCCTGTATTTATTATGTAGCTAGTTACAATTATATACAATACATACAATCAATGTACCTTTGTGTCCACTCATAATAGCAGCAGATATACCACGCGACTTCAGGCTTGTAACTTGATCAATCATTAATGAAACCAAGGGGGACACTACAATTACTAGACTACCACTGTTAACAAGTGTTATTTTTTAAGAGAAGAGAATAGTAATACAATACTCGAGAGCACAAGTTAAATAAACATACCTGGCTCTCATCTTGTAGTCGAACAAAAAGGGCAGAACTTCATAGCAAACAGATTTGCCAAATCCCGTGGGCAGCCACAAAAAAACATCGTTGCCATCGTATACGCTGCGTATCGCGCGTGTCTGCTCTTCTTTCAACGTAATACCTGCCTTTCCAACAAGGGAGACGGCGTACTGTAGCGCTTGCTCGAAGGACATCTCTAGCTCTAGTCGCTATTACTCGTATACAAAACTAACGTATGCGATAGTATACGAATGCAGGTATACGGCGAATAATCGATGATATCCTAATTACCAGGTTTTCTGGTAATTTCAACGCATGCGCAGACAGTCATTACCAGGCCACTAACTGAAGGGTGTGGTCTGGAGGCGAGGCTAGGCAGATTCGAGAAAAGGGGTCACACCTCTCGTGCAATTTTCAAACACACACATGTTTTCAACTTGCTGTCATTCAGCCGAATTTAGTACCATGGCTCTACACATTACACATCAAGCAGAATGATCAAATATTATGCACAAAACAATTTTTTATTGAGTTTCAGTAATGTTTGACCAAGTAGCAGCTATTTGAAAACAGGCATTATGTAGTCAAAATATCTCTTTGTCAAATCCACTCACAAAATTAATGAGCATTGGTATTTGAAAATACATCTACAGGTAGTATTTCACTCTGACCTGGCTCTTGTTTTTGAGAGTTGCTGGTTGATCAGTAGTTGATTAGTAGTGCACTTGAGCATAATACAGCTCCACTTACCCCAGCACCTGAGATACTAGATAATATACAAATTGGCTGACTATGTGACCACTCGAGTCCTTTTAACTATAATTAAGCTTTTCCTTCATTAACTCCTTCTACAAGATTAGTAATACTACCATTATCATTGTTAACTTTTCTGTTGTCTTACCACAAAATTAAGTTTCAACTAAAATTTTGAGTGTTAAAATTTGAGTGCATTTTATTGTGTTTTTTTTGAAAATTTTACAACTGTGGAAGAGTTCATCTGTAATAATAATTTACATGTATAATAGTGCAGCCGTATTGTAGAAATAATTTTTCCCCCTTAAATTAAAGAATTCACACGGGCAAAATAATATTGAACTAGTTGCTTCAATAATTATGGGGACTACAAGAATGTTTTCCCGCTTTGATGACACAGAAGTTTCTTCAACTTTCTATTGAGTTTCACGAATGAAATGACTATTTTCTGAAAATACAATGAAACCACTATCATTATTATTAAACACACTTACTGCCATTCATCCAAATTTAGTACCATGCCTTTACAATTTGATCTACAGCAAGCAGAATGATCAAATAGTATACACAACAAATTTCAGCAATGTTTGGCCGCCACTTGAAAACAGGCGTTAATTCGTTCAAAAATTGCAGAAGTAAAGTGGCCCCTTTTCTCAAATCCGCTCACATTTTTGGAAACATTAAAATTTATAATATCAATGTACTGTAGTACATGAAATGAGTAAAACCTCACAGTATAAGTTATTCGAGCACTTTTTAGTCAATGCACACAGTCTCATAAACTACACAGTCTCATAAACTGCACTAGTATTGATAGTCTCATTTATATTAACAGTCTCATAAGCAGTGTTCTTGTTCAAGGTTATCCTCTTCATTGTGATGTAAGCAGGATTATCATCAGCTGGTACATGATCAATAACACCTGATGATGATACAGATATGCTACCTCATTTATAACCTATAATAGTCAATATTACCTGTAGTGTGTTGTTTTTGTCTCATAGCAACAGCCGTACACAATATACCAGTAATAACTGCTGCAGCAAGTACCAGTAACAGCAATCCAGTAGCAGCAATGATGATAGAGGTGGTGGAATTAACTGTATACATGTGCAAGACTATATGAATCACAAGATAATAACATACATGTACGTGTTGAAGAGGCAGGCATGGTAGGACTGACACTGTTGTGTAGTGTGGTATGCACAGGTGAACTCATCTCAGGATTGGATGTGTCTATATAGAATACAAACAATAAACATTGATAGAAAGGCAGCTCAATGTTATTGCACCTGAGGCAACAACAGAATGTACTACAATAGATGAAGGTTTAGGTAGTTCCATAATGTGTCAATACTAGCCCACTAGCCCACCGGTTATCAATACTAGCCCACCGGTTTAGGAAGGAGTCTCGTTAAGCGCAGACTTCCTACCGACCGGAAGTCACGTGCACAAGCCGCCTTCGGCGGCTTTATAATACGCGCGCGCGGAATCACTATAAAGGCTGGTTGGTGGACAACTCCGGTCAGCAGGTTTGGTGGTGCAGTGGATAGGTGTGGCGATTGATGACAAGAAGGTCCGGGTTCGATTCCACTCTAGTGTGCTTTTTAAATTTTTTTTTTCGAGTAACTTAGTGTTAGTTTATGGTCTAGGATTTTTAGTTTAGTTTTTTACCCCTATAATACTGGTGCTTACCCCTACCCCAATACTGGTGCTTACCCCTACCCCAATACTGGTGCTTACCCCTTTAATACTGGTGCTTACCCCTACCCATCAGTTTAATTTATGGTTTTGGGTTTAGTGTTTAGTATTATAAGAAAGAAAGCTGAGGGCGCAGTCCCCAGTTTAGTGCAGACTTACTACAAGCTAGGCGCTCTATCTAGCGTCTATATATCACGTGATTGCCATGGCAACGGCAATTAGGAAGTCTGCATTTAACGGGACTCGGAAGGAAGACCCCCCCGACGATCCTAGGCTTACCCGACGATCCTTTAGGCTTAGCAAGGGCCGAAGGCCCGGGTTAGTACGACCCTCCCGACGATCCTTAGGCTTACCAAGGGCCGAAGGCGCGGGTTAGGACGACCCTCCCGACGATCCTTAGGCTTACCCGACGATCCTTAGGCTTACGAAGGCCCGGGTTAGGACGACCCTCCCAACTTTGCGCAGTTAGGAGAAGGTTTTTTTAGGTTTAGGTTTAGGTTTAGGTTTAGGTTTAGGGTTTATGGTTTAGTCGTTACTGTAGCGTTAATAGAGAGTTTTAGTTACACGTTTATTTGCACTAACGGTAAACGTCTGGCAATGCTGACGTCACAAATTAGCACGTGATCCACCGTTAACCCTAGTCAGGCTTAGCCGCACCCATCGCGTGCGTTCCTTCGGATGGGTCAGGAGACATTAGTATGCTTGAGTTGTACACTTTGCGACTATAGTTGCAATCCAATCAGATTGCAGCTAGCTTTGCGTCACGTCCGGGTGGGCGGTTACCTTAATGACTGTCGCGTGACCTTACCCGGGACTACTTCTGAACTCGCGTGTTCCTCGCTCGTGTAGTATATCGCTGGTTTCAAGCGCAGTTTGAGGTGACACAAGTCACTATACAAGTCACTACACCTGCCATCTCGTGGGCAAACGAGTTTCTTTTATAGCCAAACCCAGACCTCAGTTATTACATCGTGGTTATTAAAATATCAACACGTGATTAACAATATTCATCTCGTAACTATTGCGTAGCGCTACATTCCTGAACGACAACTAGAGTATACTAATGTCTCCTGACCCATCCGAAGGAACGCACGCGATGGGTGTGGCTACGCCTGACTACGTTATCTCCAGCCTCGCGTTCAATTTTCCCGTTTACAACTGCTTGCACCTGGTTTTCCCGTATGGTTTTCAAAGACTTCTCGCTTCTCTCGCCTAGCTTTAGTTATAAGCTAGCACAAAGGCACATGCTTTAGGTTTCTGTTTTTGTGTGTTTTACGTGTGCCTACAAAATACTGTGCGCGCTACAGTGTTGTGTACGTACACGACTAGAATGCCTTCTTCGTGTGTACACAAGTTACAAGATAAGTGGTGACGTCACTGAACCAGCCGTTGACGTTCAGCCGTTTGGCGTGAACGGCTAACTAAAACTCTCTAATATGGTAGGTGGGTGTGACCGCGTCGTAATAACTGTGTTTATTAGTCGACGAAGCGGGAGTCGACGAAACGGCAGTCGTCCAAACGGCACTAATTCCCCGGAAACAGTCGGGCAATACGGGATTTAAATCGCCTTGGAAACCGAAATAGACGCCCTCGCGCTTCGCGCTCTGGTCGTCTATACAATCGATCGTTTTCCGCGGTGATTTAAATCCCGCATTACCCTCCTTTTCATGGTATAACCTATATTTAAAGCATGACACCGTATCATTATGCCGGTGCTCTGGAGATGATTTTTTCGAGCAGACAAGATACTTGCACTTTTCAGGGTTCAAAGTTAAAGATCTCGCAGAGATGCAATTGTAGATACTGTTTATGTCTGTCTGTAGTTTACCATAATCGTCAGCACAGGTGATCAGTTTGTACATCATAATATCATCAGCATACAGAGT
The DNA here is from genome assembly GCA_964017065.1 of Haliclona indistincta. NCBI lineage: Eukaryota > Metazoa > Porifera > Demospongiae > Haplosclerida > Chalinidae > Haliclona > Haliclona indistincta. The sequence continues at coordinate 1,000,504 of OZ024786.1, read as the reverse complement.
GATACTGGTACCCTCAGAAAGTTTACTGGTACATGTACCCTCAGAAAGTTAGAAAGTTTAATTAATATTCATAGAGAAGTTACTTTCTTTTATTTGCAGCTCGTGACAGAGCAACACTAGCAGCGTGAAACTCGCTCTGATGCATCAATGAGTGTGTCTCAATGTATAATGCAGCTTGAAACGTTGCACAATATTCTACACCAAGGAATAATTTAGGAATAATCGACATCGTATGGATTATGCATATTTCTAGCTAAAAATCTCTCCTGGCTAACCGTGCAGCAAAGGTTACCAGCTGAAAGTCGACTCTTATAAACCATTTCTAGGTGCTGCCGAAGAGTTTTGCTGACCCACGCTGAACTTAGCTGTTCTATGCATTGACAAACATGGACGTCACTGCAAAATCAGTAGGATGTAAAAGTGTTTTCTTAAAATCAGAAAAAGTAAATGCAGAAAACAACATACAACAAACCAGGACTGTACTAATCTAACACAAGTAGCCGCGACACAGGATTTCAGGAAAAAAGTGGGAATTTTTCACCTGAATGCCACCTGAACGCAGGCATGCGGCTACTCTGGTGCTTTAGTCACTGTACAAAGCAAAAATTCACGATCAAAGCATACCAACACAAGCGCTATGCACCACACAAATAATTGTAACTCAGCAAACGTCAAACAGAGGTAAATTCTAGCTACTTTAGTCACATGTAACTTGTTTACCTCTAGATTGCTGTCCACGCGTTCGAACGTGTAAAACGAACTGCTGGGAGCGGTGTAAACGTGGGATCACGTGACATTTTGCCGTTCGCGGTTACGCGTTTGATCAAAGAACGTGCAACTTAATCTCGCTAGTGATTGACCCATCCTGGACTGCAGTATACGGGTTCGTTGCATATCCACCGTGGGACGCTGTAAAATGCGGAATAACGGAAATTGCCGGCGGAATGGCTAACAGAACTAAACCCAAACCCCAAACCAAACCCAGGACCCTAAAACCTTCGCCTAACAGCGCCCAGTATGGACCTAACGGCGCCCAGTATTCGCCTAACAGCGCCCGGTATTCGCCTAACGTGCCAGAATAGTACTGGGCGCCGGTTAGGTCCATGCTGGACGCTCAGTGTTAGGCGAATACTGGGCGCTGTTAGGCGAACTGTACTGGGCGCTGTTAGGCGAATACTGGGCGCCATTTGATCCATACTGGGCGCCGTTAGGTCCATACTGGGTGCTGTTAGGCGAAGGTTTAGGGTTTGGGTTTAGTAGTAACAATTCTGTTATTCCGCCGCAATTCCGCTATTCCGCATTTTACAGCGTCCCATCCACCATGTACTGTATTATCTATGAGCTTACTTTCTGTCACAGCTGCTGTGTTTTGAAGCCGAAAGATCACGGACAAATAAGTAACAGGAAATATCCATGTCTTAACCATAATGTTTAGCGACAGGTTTAGCCTCTCCGAGTAAAATGCTCGCTGCTTTGCAGCTTTTGGTATTAAAATTTTACAGTACACTGTATACTACTTATTGCGATGTCGAGAAACCGTATATAATATTTATTTTGAAAATATTTTCTCCGTATATTATTATTATTTTTCAATAATAATAATTATTATAATATTCATTTCTTCATCAGGTATAATCTTCTATCTATGTTGTGTTCTGTTTTCTGTTGAAAATAATAATAATAATAATAATTGTATGAGGAGCAGTTTCAGAAGCTATGGGAGACACTGGGTCATGTTGATCAGGATAAATTGATTAAGTCGACGGCACAACAGCTATCGCGTCTCTAGTGAACAACATAATATGCATACACGCATTCACAGAGCAAGTATACGGTGCATGGCTCTGGACTGAGGTCGCTATTCACGTCACTGCTGTGACTCCAGTTGCAGTCGCGTATCACGTATCACTCCAGTCCCGTAAAACTAGGCGGTTAACCAATCAAGGACATTCATGACTTTTTAGCTGTACTTTTCTAGCCAAGAGTGCAGAGTTGCTACGTGCAGTTTGCTTGCAGTCTTGGATATCGCGGAGCGACAATGAGCTCGCTCTGTGACAACTATGACGATATCGATTGCAAACAATTTTTGTGTGTCGGCGTTACATGTACAGGGGGTATCTACAAGGGTGCTTTCAATTTCAGTGCTCAAGCACCCCTCTTGGCGAGCTATTAGAATATAACTAACAATTACAGAGTGAGTTATTCAAATCCTGGATACCCCACCGATGTACTGACTAGTACTGTAGAATACATGATTATGGTAGTAGTCTGCATGTAGTAAAGCAATTTCTGTTTCAGTAGAGAATAACAGTGCGATCTTGATAATTATTATGACTTTTTTTTAAACAACAAAAAACAAGGCTATACGCAAAAACATGTTTTACAAAACCAGTGCTTGCTCTTGGGAGGTTTTTTCAGCCCGTCACATTTCATATGGACCCACTCTAAACAGCCGTCACAACAAATGCTTTCAAAAGAGTGTAGATCCATATGACACAAAGTGCAAACCCAATTCTCTGAAGTCTGCATCGTGTCGATTGTATATACATAGCTTCAAGTAAGCACCCGGCATCCAATGAGAAATACTTTCTAATTAGACCAATGCAAACGTTCTCATCTAAACATTTTTGAGGTATTCTTTCTGGGCGACACTCGACTTCGTATTCCTCCACAAGATCACCACCACGTGTTACACGTTCAGCGGTTTCTTTATCAACGAACCAATTGAGCATGGCTAAAATGATGAGAGTGAGATATGATGTAAGTAGAGGGAAAAGGTGGATGATGGTTTACACATACCTTTAGTCTTTTCCCACTCGGATTTCAATACAAATGGCTTTGGCCTGGTTGTAATGGTCTTCCCCTTCCTCTTGGGAAGACCAATTACAGTCAGGCCTGCACCTTTGGGACGACCTCTCTTCCTCATTTTTGGAGGCATTTTTATGAGTAGAATGTTATCATCAATACTGCCCAGAGAGGATGATGCATCTGTGCATGCATAGTCAAAATAGTTAAAAGATTTCATGAGGCATATATTTATTGCATACTTGCATGTAACATGGCTACATTGTGTTTACGCAAAAATACATTGTGTTTTATATACGCAATAGAAGCAAAAACAAAGATAGTTATCTTGGTAATCTTGGTGTAAGTAAATTTTATTCACCTTGCTGGCTATATATTAGTGGTGTGTATTAATGGCTTCTCAGAGGACCTGGACAATGGTGTTTCTGTGCATAATCAAAAGTAATAAATGCGGCAAAATTATACCAGCATAATTATGCATAACACAGTATAACACCAGAAGTGTGTGAAGCTACAAGGCAGAAAATTATCATGTGTAAATATTTAGTTTTACTCACCTGGGTGACTAGAACCAGAGTGTACTCCAATCTCCTCTGAAGAAAAAGTATAATAAAGAGGCATACAGAAGTAGGTGTGGTCAATTCAGTTCCTTTGTACTACATGTAGCTAGCAGTGAACGGTTTTATATAATGGAAGGGCTTTGATACGGTTAAGTATTTCAAGATCTGATTGATCATCACAGCTCTCATTCACAGTATCGTGACTGCTGATTTCATGATACACTGTACCACGATAACAAACAGACTCAGTTGCAACAAGATTTCATAACTGCATTCAAGAACTACGTCATCAGTTGGAAGATAAACAAACAACTAGCAAGGGCAACAAGAATTAAATAAACAGACAACTATAGGACATCAGTTGGGCGATGAATCTCATTTGAGGTCTACCGTATAATCTGACAACTGAATACTACCTGTATACATGTACAAACATGAGGACCTCAAAGAAGGTCTATTGCCCAACTGATGGCCTAGCTATATAGTTGTCTGTTTATTTTTCTGATCTACAGCTAGTTCAGTCCGGCAAATTTGAACCAGCATTGAGAAGCTGTTATATATACAGTTAATATGTCATGCACTGCATGACTTATATCCATAAGAGAATCAAGTTAAGCAGGCTCATTGCAACTGCTGCGCTGCCGGAACTGTCTACTAGTAGCTAGGACAATGTTCATGTTAGTTGCTTATAACACAGTCTCATAAACTGCACTAGTACGTGTATTGATAGTTTCATTTATATTAACAGTCTCATAAGTAGTGTTCTTGTTCAAGGTGATCCTCTTCATTGTGATGTAAGCAGGATTATCATCAACTGGTACATGATCAATAACACCTGATGATGGAGATATACTTACTCAATTATAACCTACAATAGTCAATATTACCTGTAGTGTGTTGTGTTTGTCTCATAGCAACTGCCGTGCACAATATACCAGTAATAACTGCTGCAGCAAGTACCAGTAACAGCAATCCAGTAGCAGCAATGATGATAGAGATGGTGGAATTAACTGTATACATGTGCAAGACTATATGAATCACAAGATAATAACATGCATACATGTTGGAACTGCTGGCACGGTAGGACTGACACTGTTGTGTAGTGTGGTATGCACAGGTAAACTCATCTCAGGATTGGATGTGTCTATATAGACTGCAAACAATAAAAATTGATAGAAAAGGCAGCTCAATGTTATTGCACCTGAAGCAACAACAGAATGTATTACAATAGATGAAGGTTTAGGTAGTTCCATAATGTGTATTAACTGAGAATGCTGATATGCAGCACTAGTGCTGTCAGTAGCTGGACTGTTGTCATACACTCTCACACTATACTCTCCTGCTGGTAGACCAGTAATGTTGACAGATCCTTTATCACTATCCTGCAGCAGTCTCTGCAGTGTCTTGTTGATGGTATATTGACTCTGGTCATCTTGTATCACTACAATCCCTGGTGCTGTTGAATTGATGGCAAATGTACACTCCACTAGTATGGAGCTAGTGTGCTGGTCACTGGATACATCACAGTCTTGAACATTATAGGAACCTGTCACAGTATGACCAGATTATAACACAACATCAACTAGTCATGACTTACTGAATAGAACTGTCTGTATATCAACTACAGATATGTCATCAGCCATGATCTTAATATCACATGCTAAGTGATATCCACTTTCAACAATGACTGTGTAGTTCACTGCACCAGCATTTGCTAGAGGCACTTCATCATGAGTGACTCTTTTATTAGTGTTTGATGTTGGATATGTTACAACCAGCAGATCTTGATCAGGACAAACGTGAGCAGTCCGCTACAATAAATGGAATTAACCGGCATAAAACATAAAATTTTAAAGTCATCATTGTCTGCACATGTATAGCTATACCTGTTCTGTATTGATAGTGAGAGTAACAGCAACTTGAGTAGTGCTGTGGCTGGCTACTATAATTTTGGATACATTCACCAGATCATAGTATTCTAAAATTAATGATTTTGTATAAACTTTGGACAAAGTGGACCACATGTGTCACTCACCTCCTGGTACTCTCTGTCCAATAACCACACTCTCACTATGATGCTGAGATGAGAATGCTGTCACATTAGCTGTGTAGTACTGACACGGCATATTGAGACCAGCAGGTAGTGGATAGTTGGTCTTGTTGGTAGTAGCATTGACTGTCACTTGACCAGTGTTGTTGTTCATCACAATCACTGTATAGGAGAGACCACTGAGTACACCAGCAGTTGCTGGAGGATCCCACAATAGACTGATGAATGACACACTGAACCTCACATTGACAACTGGACCAATACCTGTAGACTCATAGTAACACTAACAGATGTATTATAATAACATAGACCTGGCAATACAGTGAGAGTAGAGGAGTTGCCGACTAATGTTAAACTGAACAAAGATGGACCAATAAAGCATCTTACAGTAGTACCATCATTCTCTGATGTTGCTGGTACAGTGAGAGTGGACTGTACTGTGCCTGATGATGATGATATTGTATGTTCAGTTATTTCTCGATCCACAATACTCTGATCATTATTTGGTAATCCATCTACTTCCCACACCAGAACAGTACCACTGCTATTACAATGAAACTGAGCATTCGTTCCTCTCAGAGTGGTAACTGACACTGGACCTTATAATGTGTTATAATCTTGTCAACTAGTATGTACGTAACAACACTTACCAGAAGCATTTATACATGTAATCCAGATAAAAAGGAACGTGACTGCTGATTTCATGATGCCACGATAATGAACAGACTCAGTTGTATCAAGATTTCATAACTGCATTCAGAAACTACGTCATCAGTTGGGCAATGTATCTCATTTGAGGTCTACAGTATACATACAGTATATTCAGAATCTATGGTGTTGACAGCTCTAGTTGCACTTTGCAGCAACTTGTCCTCAAAAGAGAGTTCCCACCGTGGTCATAATTTTTCATGTTCAGTATTCTCGAAAGCTTCTCTGGAGATTTTTGACACTAGCCTAGAGGATTATTTCCTAATAATTCAAAGCCAAAATTTAATATGCTATGTGATGTGGATACGCTCAATTCTACATGCATCGATTGTCAAAACAATAGGAGCACAGTGGGTTAAACAATAGGAGCACAGTGGGATAAAGGATAGCACGTAAACCACAAGTAAACTCCTCGTAAAAGAGTGGTGTTCTTGAGCATAATACAGCCCCACTCCCAGCACCTGAGATTACAAAGTACACAATTTGACCGACTTTGCATTCCCTAAAAGGTAATAGAATTCTTCCCGACCGTCAATTCGAGTACTTTTAACTATTATGATTCTCCTACATCACAGAGGTGAAGCTCACCAACACAATTCAAAAAAAACATCTAACATGTATTGTTAGATCTGTGTTGTCTTACCATGCAAGTTTGACATGTAGCACCGAATTATGATTATTAAAAAATCAGGCATAAATAAAATCACTATTTTTTCTTGGAAAATAGTAAAACTGATTCTCTGTAGCACAGAGTTCAATTTTTTAAATGAAGAATGATTTTATTTCATTAAGATGACCAAATTTGAAATTTGAAATGTGTGTTTGGTAATAATTATGTCATGCACTGACTAATTATCCGTAAGAGAATCAAGATAAGTTGATTTCAACTGCTGCACTGAAACCGTTCCACTAGTAGCTAGAGCTACAATCAATGTTCATGTTAGTTGCTTATAACACAGTCTCATAAACTGCACTAGTATTGATATTTTCATTTATATTGACAGTCTCATAAGCAGTGTTCTTGTTCAAGGTGATCCTCTTCATTGTGATGTAAGCAGGATTATCATCAACTGGTACATGATCAATAACACCTGATGATGAAGATCATTTAACTTAATAAATTATAACCTATAATAGTCAATAATTATTACCTGTAGTGCGTTGTTTTTGTCTCATAGCAACTGCCATGCACAATATACCAGTAATAACTGCTGCAGTGACCAGTAACAGCAATCCAGTAGCAGCAATGATGATTGAGGTGGTGGAATTAACTGTATACATGTGCAAGACTATAATGAATCACAAGATAAAACATGCATACATGTTGAAGAGGCAGGCACGGTAGGACTGACACTGTTGTGTACTGCGGTATGCACAGGTAAACTCATCTCAATATTGGATGTGTCTATAGAGAATACAAACAATAAACATTGATGGAAAGGCAGCTCAATGTTATTGCACCTGAAGCAACAACAGAATGTATTACAATAGATGAAGGTTTAGGTAGTCCCATAATGTGTATTAACTGATAATGCTGATATGCAGCACTAGTGCTGTCAGTAGCTGGACTGTTGTCATACACTCTCACACTATACTCTCCTGCTGGTAGACCGGTAATGTTGAGAGATCCTTTATCACTATCCTGCAGCAGTCTCTGCAGTGTCTTGCTGATGGTGAATTGACTCTGGTCATCTTGTATTACTACAATCCCTGGTGCTGTTGAATTGATGGCAAATGTACACTCCACTAGTATGGAGCTAGTGTGCTGGTCACTGGATACATCACAGTCTTGAACATTATAGGAACCTGTCACAGTATGAGCAGAATAACCCTTTAAGGCCTATAGCGCCTTTAGACGCCATAATTGACTCCACCTACTCTAGACGTCATAAAAAGTGGAAAATGTGCTCTAGAATGGTCAAATCAAGTTTAATTGCAAAAGATGACTTTACCTGAAAAAACCCACTGTTTTTCGGCGCGCCCTCCCCACTAAAACGTACAGCACGGGGGAATTTTAAAGGGGGTGTCCCCCCATTAACCCGGGGTTCGAAGGGGCGGAGCTTCTCCCCACTTTTGGCATTTTTAAGGCTTCAGGATGCCCGGAAATGCATACTTGGGCATAGAATATGGTCTAAACTATGCTTTTTGCTCACCTGGACACCACCAGCTTTTTGTGTCAGTCACAAGGGCTGAACGAAGACCAAAATTGGCTGAAAAATGACGAGTTGCAGCACTTAAGCGGGTTCCGAAGTGGGAGTGGCCAACTCAGAGTTTAGGACACGGTCGTAAACTTTGACATACCAGGAAAAAACAGTGCTAGTTTGGAACAGCTAACGTACTGCATGTTGTAGAAAACGCAAGACAAACTGTCAGTTTAGAGCAAGTTGAATCTTCGTCAAAATAATTCAGTCACTAAAGCGTTAAACAACATCAACTAGTAACTTACTGAATAGAACTGTCTTTTCATCAACTTCAGTTATATCATCAGCCAGAATCTTAATATCACATGCAAAGTAATATCCACTTTCAACAATGACTGTGTAGTCCACTGCACCAGCAGTTGCTAGACGTATTTCATCATGAGTGACTCTGTTATCAGTGTTTGATGCTGGATATGTCACAGCCACCAGATCTTGATGAGGACAAACTTGAGCAGTCCGCTACAATAACAGGAATTGTCATAAAACATAAAATTTTAATGTCATCATTGCCTGCACCTATACCTGTTCTGTATTGATGGTGAAAGTAACACCAACTTGAGTAGTGCTGTGGCTGGCTACTATAATTTTGGACACACTCACCAGATCATAGTAATCTATAAAAAAACATGATTTCATAAACTTTGGACAAAGTGAACCACAAGTGTCACTCACCTCCTAGCACTCTCTGCCCAGTAACCACACTCTCACTATGATGCTGAGATGAGAATGCTGTCACATTAGCTGTGTAGTACTGACATGGCATATTGAGACCAGCAGGTAGTGGATAGTTGGTGTCCACGGTAGTGTCACTGACAATCACTTGACCAGTGTTGTTGTTCATCACAATCACTATATAGGAGAGACCACTGAGTACACCGGCAGTTGCTGGAGGATCCCACAATAGACTGATGAATGAAACACTGAACCTCACATTGACGACTGGACCAATACCTGTAGACTCATAGTAACACTAACAGATGTATTGTAGTAACATAGACCTGGCAATACAGTGAGAGTAGAGGAGTTGCCGACTATTGTTAAACTGAACAATGATGAACCAATAAAGCATCGTACAGTAGTGCCATTGTTCTCTGTTGTTGCTGGTACAGTGAGAGTGGACTGTACTGTACCTGATGATGATACTGTATTATCAGTTATCCCTCTATTCTCAATACTCTGATCATTATTTGGTAATCCATCTACTTCCCAAACTAGAACAGTACCACTTCCATTACAATGAAACTGAGCATTCGTTCCTCCCAAAGTAATCACTGACACTGGGCCTTATAGAAAATACATGTTTGATGGTTGTCAGCTAATACTGCATACTGTAACAACACTTACCAGTAGCATTTATACACGTAATCCATATGAAAAGGATCGTGACTGCTGATTTCATGATACCACGACAACGAACAAACTCAGTTGCGTCAAGATTTCATAACTGCATTTAGGAACTATGTCATCAGTTAGGAGATAAACAAAC
>OZ024786.1:924003-990494 GCA_964017065.1 Haliclona indistincta | reverse complement strand
CTGGAACAGCAACAGTATTCATTGCTGCTCTCGAGGAATCTGGAGTCATACTACCATCTTATTATGCCTTGAACTAGCTGTGCTGATGCTGCTGGTGTACAGCAGTAGTGTGTTGCCTGTCTACAGTGTGTATATGAGTTGATTTGCACTGCTTAAAGTCGATATCTCTGTGCGTGCAGGATAGCTCTGTGGGTGCAGGATAGGGTTATTCTTGTTTGTTTGTATTGTCAGCTGTGTCGCTGTACTCATCAAATACCATGCTATGGTAATGTTGTGTTCCCATCCAGGGAACCAATTCATACCTGCCGATTTCCTGTGTATGTAGTACAGTGCTATCACCTTGTTACATGTAGCTGTTGCATCATCCACTAATCCTAGCCATGTGTGCATAGCTCTCATTATCTCTCTCCTCTCTCTCTCTCTCTCCTCTCTCTCTCTCTCTCTCTCTCTCTCTCTCTCTCTCTCTCTCTCTCTCTCTCTCTCTCTCTCTCTCTCTCTCTCTCTCTCTCTCTCTCTCTCTCTCTCTCTCTCTCTCTCTCTCTCTCTCTCTCTCCCTCCCTCCCTCCCTCCCTCCCTCCCTCCCTCCCCTCCCTCTCTCTCTCTCTCTCTCTCTCTCTCTCTTCCTCTGTCCCTAAGCTCAAACCATCAGTATGGTGCTACCTGAAGTGGTAGGGTACAAGTTGACAGGAGTCATTGGATCACTGGTCACATCAACAGATGTAGTCCTCACCATCACCATGGTAACATGCATACAGAGTCAGTCCATAGTCAACAACTAGAGTGTGAGCCTTTGTAGTGGTCTATCCTACAGCCCTTACATATCATTATGAGGTATTTCCTACTATGTATTTGGCTGTGGTGGTTGGTTCTGTACCACCAGACACATGTCTGCAATATACATGTATCATAGCCATTTGCTGGCAATTTGGATAACTCAATTAAGGTGTCAAATATTTTTAGGCACATGCATCCACCTGGCGCACTAATAGTGGTAATGCCTGCTTGATTTCTGTTCTCGTCTGTGTCAAAGTGAGCATTCTAGAACAGTTAGGATACTCAGGAAGCCTGTTCTAGAACAATCTAGAATCTGTTCCAGTGTCTTGTAGACCAGATTGAGGAAGTGGTCATGATAAACACAAAATATTGTTAAGTACATGTCAGTATAGTTGCTAGTCTCAATCTTCATGGTACCATATTGGTCCTTGTTCAATCAATGCATTGAGGAAGATTGATCTAGATCCAGAGACTAGACTGGTCTGATTTAATAGCTACATGTGGTTTGGTCTGATTGTATATAGATTGAGTCGGCAATGTTGGTAGATTGAGTTGGACTAGTGTTGGAAAGACAAATCAAAGTGACTATACCAAGCTAGACCACACAGTAATAGAAACAAGCTTTTATTTTATTGTAGACACTTTTGTGATGTTTGCTCCTGCACTGGTGCATGGTGTGCATAAAGACATAGCCATCATCACAGCAAGCTAAACCCAGTTTATCATAATGAACTGGGTTTAGCTGTTTACCCAGTTGATAAACTGCTAGTTGATCGTTAGCTCAGGTATAGCTTGCTGGGATAACAGTGTTCTACCATTTCCTAGACACAACTGGATATTGTCATGTTCACTCCTCCTCATAATAGTAATAAGAAAGACTAAACAGGTTTAATCAGTAGAACACGCTATAGTGTAATGGTGTACCCATCACAGCTCACTCTAACCACTTGAATGATATATAATAACTAGTTAATAAGATAATGTAATATATGAACTACTTGTAGTGGCTTGATTGGTCAGATCATGTACATGCAGTTTAATATCTGTAGTGTGTAGCAGTCACACACATCTCTGTTTCATAGGGAAATTTGGTGGTGTCATATAGCTGTTAAAGAGCTTGTAATGATCTTAATACTGACTCATAGTGGTCTTGTAAAAATACTACACTTTCCATCCCACTATGATTAGTTTAACTTCCTTCACACTAGATTGTGACTTGAGTGAACGTGACAATGATATGAAAAATGATCCATCACAATCGATAGTATATCCAGTGTTTCCTGACTACCTGACATGCATAATAGCATATCAAGTTAGGTAAATGGAAATAGAGAGCTAGCTAGCTAGGTGATTTTAGATGAGATAATATAGTGTAGCTGTACCAACTAGGAAGTGACTAATCATTCATGCTTGTTGCTGGTTGATAATACTCATGTACTGGTAGTAAGTCAATGCAATATCCTCCTCACTCACACATGATTTGGCTTTTTTTTTCTTGTACACGTGCTCAGTGATTGGGTTGCTATGCTGACTCTTGTCTGCTTGCTAGTTAGCCTATAGCATGTAGACCCTACTAGTGTCTACTAAGAGCCTGTTAATTGGATTAAATTTACATAACTAGCTTGTAATTCCAGTGACGTAATCTATCATCATGTACATGTGTGTGTATGCTACCACTCCATGATACATGCCTATAGAACGAAGAATTGTTGTTGAAGGTGCGTTGCTATAGCAACCACAGAGAGGTGGCTGTCCAATGTAGTACTGAACGACTTCCCTCAGGGGTGGGACTATAGGTGTGGTTAACACTCTGACTCCAGGCTGATGGCTGTTCACTGTAATTAATTCATTGATCATGTCTTTCTTAGTCCCAGCTGGTCACACTATGATAAAGATGGTGGCAAAGCACGACTATTGTGGTTGTGACAGAACGCGCATGTGGTCACAGTACCAAAGATGAATGCCTTACTGTAGTAACTTCTCAGGCGACTACTGTTAGCTATCAAGATGGTGTATTTCAAAGCAAAGTCTCTTTAGTTGAAGCCAGCTAGCTTATCGTCGGCCCTTCACAAGGACCGCTATGTTTTCCCGGTTTTGCTCCCCACCGGTGTCAAGCAGCAGCTCATTGGTCTCTGAATTAGATTAATTTTGTTCGATACTTGTTTCTCTTATAGTGTGCAATTTTGGCTTCGTGATACATGTAGGTTTGTCTTGGAACCAATTTCTTTGAATTTGTAAACAAGTCATCGTTACCATAGCGACAGTACTATAGTAAACATACATGTGCATACTACTACCAATGATCATGTTAGTGTATGCTGCTTGAAATGATAAGCTATTGATTGCAATTTTTGTCCTTTTTCATCACTTGTAATTCTTGCCAACTGTCGCAGTCACAATCTTGGTCTCCAATGGTGCGACAACGTCTGCTGTATGACAACGAATTTAACGGACATATCTGGAAAAAATGACGTGTTGTCGTCAATTTATCGTGGTGTGACCGAGGCCTTGTAGTAGTGATGGTGTGATCTACATGTAGTGACCTAGCTGGTGGGAAACAACGTGGGCATATCCAATGATGGAAGGCAAGGTCACATGGTAATCAGCTTATGTTTTCCTGGGTGTGTAAAGACTGTAGCTACTAGCAAGGCTATCAGAAACTAGGCAAGAATTACAAGTGATGAAAAAAGACAAACTTGCAATCAAGAGCTTATCATTTCAAGCAGCATACACTAACATGATCATTGGTAGTAGTATGCACATGTATGTTTACTATAGTACTGTCGCTATGGTAACGATGACTTGTTTACAAATTCAAAGAGATTGGTTCCAAGTCAACAATCTATACATTACGTTCCTCTGGTTTCTTGTATGGATAGTCGACAATTCTAAACACTTCTTCCTCACTAGTGACCGGTATAGGCTCACCTGGTTGTCGAGGGGTCTACCGAAAGTTGTACTGTACTCACTGCCATCACTATGCACTACGATAGTGGTGGCAGAAGACACTTAATGAATACAGTTCATGTAGGAACTGTGATATCCGATAATATGGTTATAGCCCTTTAGTATAGCTAGTCGAAGTGGTAATTGTGAGGTGACATTAAGATGAGGTAATAAAATGTAGTTGTACCAGGTCATCAAGTTACAAGTCATTGATATCGTATGTGTAGCTGCTGGTCACACCTTGATAATACATGTACATGGTGTATACTGGTTGTAATATGGTATTAAGTCATGAGAGTTGTAATATCCTTGTACACAGTGAGTGGTTGTTATTTGTGCTATCTGAGACTAGATCATGCTTGCTTCCTTGCAAAATCACTACGACCACAAATGCTAAATGATATTTCACTGCTAATAGTTAAAGCACCCAGGGATCACCTTCATGCACTAATGTGTTCAGTCACTGTTGTCTTTATTCATACAATGGAGGATGATCAGAGACTAGTCCATAAAGGTGCACGACACTCAATAGGCTTTATGCTACCAATAGTTTGTGTGCCATATTGATTACTTGGAATGTCTCTTAGCTAGGTTGATTATTATTGTGTGTGTGTGTGTGTGTGTGTGTGTGTGTGTGTGTGTGTGTGTGTGTGTGTTTGCTTTTGTGTGTGTGTGTGTGTGTGTGTGTGTGTGTGTGTGTGTGTGTGTGTGTGTGTGTGTGTGTGTGTGTGTGTGTGTGTGTGTGTGTGTGTGTGTGTGTGTGTGTGTGTGTGTGTGTGTGTGTGTGTGTGTGTGTCAATGCTATGAAGCTTTGAAAATTGTTCAGTTACATGTGAAGAACACTTTTGCTGCTATAATACTCATTTTTAGCACATGTCAATGTTCTCTCTCTCTCCTCCATCCCTCTCTAGCTTGAGAGGAGTAACTCTATGAGAACCACGTTAGTCAAGTTCTGGCAAGAGGAAAGCATCGTAGGGTTAAAGAAAGGCCTCAGTGCTAGAGTAATGGCTTCTCTACCAACTAGCGCTATCATGATACTGAGCTATGAGTGGACTGAGCTATGAAGAGAGTTTCACTAAGAACTAGTAATTCATAGGTACTGCACTATCTATTACAATAGTGTACTAAAATTAAACTATAGTGTATTAAATGAACTTTAGTATACTAATCTATCAATAGTATACTAAATTTAATGAGTTGTAATTATAGTAGATACTATTATTTTATTTCACTTTATCTTTCATCTTCATTTTTTGAGTTCTCGTGGTTTTATAATTATTGTAAACAAGTCTCAGGTATATTTTTGTTGTGCTTCATAAAAATTTGATACTAGTAAAATTTGAGCAGCTAAGCAGTCATTTTTTTGCTATCATACAATTCTGTGTCCACTGAGCGTTTCATTCCATTGAAGACAGTGACTTGTGCTTCGCTGAGGGACGCTTTCGGAGGTCTGTAATATCGGGTGACTTTGCTTTTCTGATGCAGCAAGTGATGGTTGCGATGAGCTTGTCCCAACTGTCTTGACTTCTTCCTTTTTCTCTTCATTCGTCTACTTCTTTATCCGGAATGTATCTATAGCAAGATGCTCTGGTCAAGAGAGTTATACCGATCAGTATCTTGAACAAGACTGGACTAAGGGGGAGAGAGAGAGAGAGAGAGAAAAGAAAGGCAAGTTGCATGCGAGTGTGAAGTAAACAGTTATCAAATCAAACTGTCATGCAAATTGTGTGATGTCATGCATGCACTTTAAATTAATTTTTAGACCTCGATTTAACTGCATGCAATACTGGATGATTTTGTACACAACCGTAAGTTAAAACGTCGTGTTGGGAACGCGCTGCGCACCCTTCGCCTCTCTCCATTCGAGATGGTTTTGATTATTAGTCCAGTCTCACTTTTTCCAGTTCAATTGATGTTCTAAGGAATGTGGAGACACTTTTCTGTTTCTCTGAGTACAGCTCCTGGTCCTCTTTCAGCAGATAGCTGTGAGACAGCTCACGAGCAAGGTAGCCAAAGAAAGTAACGTTTTAGTCACGTGATGGTTTGAAGATCAAGAACTGATTCTCCGATTCTTGGCAGATCTGTACAGCTACCGAGCTAAATTGTTACATTCTCTTCTTTCCCCACCAGATGGTGGTACTCTTCTCATTCGAGGAGGCAACAAAAACTAAGAAGAAGATCTGCAAGAAAGAATCAGGAACTAAACAGCGTTGTCACGATTTCACACCTTCTAATTTCTTGTTAGACATTCTGGAGAAGACTAAAGCGATCGCATTCCTTTAGCACACTAGCACTGCAGAGAGCGAGGACACGGTAGCCAAAACATGTACACGTGGTCAATTATAAATAATAATTATATTTATTAACTTAATAAATTTTTATTGTCAAACATAATAATAATATTTTAAAACCTTCCAGCAGTTCTTTACATATATGAATACACTATGGGATGATGATAAATACGAAAGAGAGTCGAGGCCTTGAATGAAGAACACTAACACTGTCTAAACAAACTGCTGAGGTTGAGAAGGGCCATGTTCAAGTCTGACGGAGGTCTCATGGTTGTCTTGAACTGGTGTGTCTAGCGAAGCTTGAATCGGAGGATGAATCTGCGGAGTCTTGATGGAATCACTGCTCTCGGAAGATCCAATGCTTTCACATGATAAGCATTTTCGAGCAGGAGGAAGTTCTCTCTGAGGACGCTTACGATGCAGGTGTTTACAAATCACCAAGCTGATGATGATTCCAGCTATTGTTATGCACCCCAGTAGCACAACACCAAAAACTCCACCTATTACTATTATTTGAGTGTTTGATTCGATGTTAGGACTGGGTGGAGTTGCTACTGGACTGGATGATGAGACAGGTGTGGATGTGATTGTGATGGTGTCTGATGAGGAAGGAGTAGGTAAAGGAGGAAGTGGCGGAAGAGGTTCATAATGTAGAAGGAGAGGAGGTTCATTGAGAACAAAGTTAATGTTTAAGGAAGTTCTCAATGTCATATCGTACGCCTCAACTTCATATCTGTCCGGGTTAGTGGATTTCTGCGACGTGACGAACAGCAAGTTGATGTCCTCTGTGAAATAATATCCGAAGCACGCTTGCTGCTCGAGGCATACTGGTGCGACAGGGGTCATGGTGAGCAGAGAGGGGATGGAGCTCGGGCAGCCTGTGCTGACATTATGGAGGTACACACCTTGAGAGGTAAAGAGGAGCACAAATGTGGAGTTTTTAACTTTCGTAAAGTCGACAGTAACGAGTCCAGCCACATCAATTGAACACGATTGAGTCAGATAGACTGTGCGTACCTCAGCATTTGTACCAGTCGACAAAACGACTACCTCGCCGTTCTCTGAAGAGGAAATCTTCGAACCCTGAACTCTTGATCCGATGAGCGTAGTTTTGGCTTTTTTGTCAACAGTAAAAAACTTCGTAGTACATACTAGAAGATAATGTGTTGTGTTCAGCGATGACAGGGCTGGCTCCTGACAGCTGCGAGATGAGCTTACGTAGAAAAGCACAGGGATAGGACTACCACTGAGATATGGTAAATGATAGATAATGTCATTTTTGAGAAACGCCAGTCCCGTTGCCTCTTCATCTGACGAACTGTCACTTGTGGTGCTCATTCTGATGCTGACAAGATTTGACTGAATGTCACGAGTTTTATATGGTTCAACGACAAGTCGACCCTCGATTTCGGCCATAGCATATACTCGCCTAGTCTCACACAGCACAAGTAGTACAATAGGCTTGTCGTTAGAACCAGCATTCAGTCCGTTTGCCTCCGCTAGCTCCAGGGGCGTGCAGCTCGAAGGATCGATAGAGAGAGACTGCTCTACTTTGCCTGTGGTAGCGTTAATGACTAAAAGACCAGTGGCAGTTGCTTGGACTATGTGGCTGTCGTTAAGCGCGAATCTCTGCTTGTTCAGCTGACGGAGAAGGCTTCCGCGCCCAAGCTGCAGAACATCCGCTGAAATCGGCTTTGTTGTTGTCCCATCTGACGATCCAACGACTTTCTTATATTGCTGTAGACCATCTCCGGTAGAAGTGATTGCCCTGCAAATACCTGGGGTGGAGAGAAGGGTCACAGGATCAACCGTAATATTCGCCACCTCGTTAATTATGTGCGCAATTGACGCTTAGCAAGGGCCGAAGGCCCGGGTTAGGACGACCCTCCCGACGATCCTTAGGCTTACCAAGGGCCGAAGGCCCGGGTTAGGATACCCTCCCGACTTTGCACAGTTAGCGGCGAAGGTTTTTAGGGTCTTGGGTTTAGGAGTTCATGAATAATTAACGAGGTGGCGAATATTACGGTTGATCCGGGTCACACAGGTGATGAAGCGTGGGGCAGGCGTGTGAGAATAATGTGTCTAGTGTGTCAGTGTGTGAAAGACAAGTTCGCGGGGAAACGCACTAAGCGGGAAACAAGCACGCTCTGTCTCTTTGACATCGACACCTGTTTGTATAACAATAGCGCCCAAAGTTGTCGACATGCTGACAACGCGCGTTACTTACCGCGATTGTCTTCCTCCTTTGAGGCGGCAACAGCAACAAACAAGATAAACGTTAAGAACTTAAGGACCCAAGTCATTTCGCTCAACCAACAAGCAAAGCAAGCAAACACACACAAACAATACGTTACCGTTTTTAAATACCTTCTCAGATGAAGTCACCTTTGACTTGACCTTCATGAGATCGAGATGACTCAGCAAAAAATGCAATCACGTGATGAAAGCTAAAACTCCGCCCCTTGCCCCGCCTTGTGGTCTGCTCGATCGCCAGCATTGCACATTGCATTGTCCAGCACATGCTTCTATGCGTGATCACTTTTGGATGAAGACGCATGAGACCAAATGAGCAGAGACACCTGAGTGCTGAAATGGTACGAAACTCATATTTTTTTCCATTTTTATTATTGTCCATCTGTTGATAGTTGGAGGTAATTGGAATTTTAACTATTTTCTCACTCACTCACTCTCTCTCTCTCAGACAAGCTACTGTACTGTGCATATTCCATCAGGCATTAGTGCACACTAGTGGAATCAAAAGAGAAGGATGTGATCAATATTTGAATAAAAGTAAGTAAAGCTAGGCTCTTACAAATAACCACTTCAGATGTTTCAACCAATTTTTGAAAATGACCGAACAAATTCAATTCATTCATATTAATCTGATCTGCTGATCATTAAAGGTACCAAAAGCAAGTGGCACGAATGCAATGTGTGCCGGGCTGACTACCATACCACGATAATGAATTATTGTAGATAGATTGGGGTGAGTGCATGGTAGCAAATGGGCGAGGGGTGCTCGTGTTTCAGAGAGACCGTGTGACTTCCCTGGTGTTGCTGAGAATAAAGATATATTGTTATGTAACTAGAGGTAGCTAGTTGTGATCAAATTCATTCTGATACTACATTGTATTAGAGCGATGTGATGCTATGAGAGGTGTGTGAACTATTAATGATATTCATAAGCTGTCTTACTTAATGGTCGTGAATAACAATGTACCTATACACTAGTCACACTTGAGATTGATTAGGTATTTGCTGTATAGTAGTGATTTAGTAGATGGATACAGTCTCCTAATTGTCTGGTATGTGTATGTTTATGGTTACTAAGGAAGTGGTTAGTATACACACCAGACTCACTTGTATCATAAATTACGCTTGATAAAATTAAACAATGTCATATGGAAGGTTGTATTTAAAATATTATACATTTAGCTCCATCATAAAGACTTCTCCGGTTATGGTCAGAATGGTGTAGTTCCTTGATCACAGCTGGTTCAAGAATTTGACTGAATGACCCTTAGTTTGGATTTGACCATTGCTGCTGTCTGCATGAGTGCATGACAAGGTCACTCCATCCAAACAGCATGTCTGGCAGTGTATTCCCTCCTGGGAATCTGTTATCACGTTTTTGTCATCCTAAGTCTCTATTAGTTGTTCTTGTAATTTAATGGTACATTGAGACTGTCATAACTAGTGGTTATTGCTATTATCTTAACCCAGTAATCCTATAGTAGGAACCAATGTGCTTGCAGGCTTCCAAGATGCTGCTGGGTAGATCCCTACACTGTTTAAATGTAACATGTATGTATTATTTTAACTATTGACTGCCTCAAGACAAAACCAGGGCTGAAGCATGTCTAGCTGCCCCAGGGTCACTGGATAGAGCCAGGACACCTGTGCACTAAGCAGTGTCTAGCTGCCTCACAGAAGGTCACTGGTAGAGCCAGGACACCTGTGCACTAAGCAATGCAATTCCTGGAACTCAAGCTAGTAGCTCACAGGAGTACTGACTGTGCCTCCCACTGCAGGTGTGGGCAGTCCCACCTGAACCTCTAGTGGTCAGTGAGACACAAGCTTCTATCTAATTCCGTTATAGGTATACTGCCTCTGGTGCATAGTACATTCGTGGGTTTATAAACACATTGGTAGATAAAATAATAGTTTGTGTTATGCATTGTTAAGGGTCCTTGTTTGACAGCTGTGTCCTAGCTAGTGGTGTGAGTTGTGGGATGATAGTTCACAGTTCAAATATGAATATTACCATTTTTAGTCATTAGTGTGTCAACTGCTGGTTGTTGATATTATGGGATGTTTCAACTATAGCTAATATTGTGTTTTCATAATAATTATCTGCTTTCCTCTCAAATGTAAAAATGCTGTTTTTTATCTTTGAGAATGCTATTTTCTAGCTTTAGTCCTCCTGACTATAGCTGCCTTGTATTGCAGTGGGTCCTCTCTAATTCGGATAACCTTTTTGACCCTCTCGAGAGGTGTCCTGATTTCAAGGGTTGTTATAGTATTGATTAAGGGTATACATCTAGTGTCCCGATTTTAGGGGTGCCCACTAAAAATGTCCACAGTGAGGGTTCTATTGTACCAACCTGTATGTGTATAAATCACCTATTTGTAGCTATTCTCTATTTTACCAAATAATGTTTTTGAACAAGAAGTATTTGAACTATTGCTTGTACCCTGTAGTTATGTGAGTCTTCTCTTGTGTGTTAACAAGTCTATCCATCCCTTCCTGAGAGAGAGAACCATGTTAAGTGTACATTCCATAAATGAGATTCTAGTAGCATCATCAAAGAGCACATTACGATATCAGACTGTGGTTTCTCAGTGCATGAAAAGAGAGACTATCTTGACATCAGGAACAGCAGAAGCTTAACAATGCTGCATATCAAACCTTGTGTACTAATCTCAAAAACACTTAATTTGTTGACCTGTGTATAATACTGTGTCGTCTATCACATGTGACATCACATGACCTCAGCATTGTTAGCTGTTTCAGATTGATTGCTTGTTGACTGTGTATAGGTGTGTCTAAATTACTATGAAGACCTCCAATTATTCACAGAAACACCTTGTGTACTGATATACATCCAACCATCTCAAACAATTATTTGTCTACCTAAGTATGGTAATGTCACATGTGCTGATGACCACAGCATCGTTACATTGTAGCTGTTTCAAACTGTTGCTTGTTGACTGTCTGTAGGTGTGTCTAAAATAATCCACTGACATTCATTTGACACTCCAGGGATAGGACTTGTTATTGTGTAGTCTGTGGAGCATTGATAGTCTTGTACTAATAATCATAACTGGATTTTATACTATTATGTTCTTTGTCCTGTGTTGGTCTCCACACGTCTGACATTGTGTATACTGGAGCATTGTGCATTACGAGAGCAACAAATCGTGATGTGCTTTCAGCAGACAGAAGCAGATGCCCCTATACTGGTCATGACAACACATTTCAACACAGCTTCCATCTCTTATTGTGTGGATTGTGCAGTTGTCATGGTAACAAACAGTTTTCACTAAATAATGTGTCTGATGCACAACATGTATCAGACTATGTATTCACTCATTCCAGCTTCCAATCATTCACTTAATGTGGTTCCAGCTTCCAATCATTCCAGCTTCCAATCATTCACTTAATGTGGTTGAATTGACTAATAGACTCTAATGGTTTCCGTGGTTATTACGAGACTCTGTATTGTGCTAGCATGATGCACTGGGAGGATTCCTCTCATGTGATGGAAATATAATAGGGCTAGGTATTTTATATTTTGGCTGGTCACACATGTATACATACACTAAGCAGTGTCTAGCTGCCTCACAGAGGGTCACTGGTAGAGCCAGGACACCTGTGCACTAAGCAGTGTCTAGCTGCCTCACAGAGGGTCACTGGTAGAGCCAGGACACCTATGCACTAAGCAGTGTCTAGCTGCCTCACAGAGGGTCACTGGAAGAGCCAGGACACCTGTGCACTAAGCAGTGTCTAGCTGCCCCACAGAGGGTCACTGGTAGAGCCAGGACACCTGTGCACTAAGCAGTGTCTAGCTGCCTCACAGAGGGTCACTGGTAGAGCCAGGACACCTGTGCACTAAGCAGTTTCTAGCTGCTGCCTCACATGAGGTTACTACAGGTCTTATAAAAAACTGGGGTGAGAGTAAAGCTCTAGGACATTCTTGTTCAGTCAATACCCCAGCAAGTGTATTATATGTACATGTAGTGTATTCAGAGTTACCCAAATCCTATAATGTAGTAACTAGATATGTTGCTAAGAGTGTGTCTTGTGGTCTCTATGGGTGATGACGTCACAATCACTTCCTAGCAACCATTATAATGTGGTTCACTATCATAATACAATGCTATGTTTAGTAACACAATTCCATGACTAATCCTGAATCCTTTTTTGTGTGTGTGTCTTCAAAGAAAAAGCGTCTGCTATAACACAGGTGTGTGCTGCCCAAATGCTTTCAAGTGTGGTGACGTAACAACATGCACAAACAATGTATAGTCTGGAATGAGTGGATCAATAACCTCTATGCTGTAATGATAGTCAGTGATACCTGTCAACCATCACTGTCTGTCTGCTTGTGTTTGTGAGTGTGTGCATGTTGATGTGCTAACAGAAAACACACAAGTATGCTCCTATAGGCCCAGCCTGATAGTGCCTGCAAGTTGCTTCTATGTGTATCCTTGAAGCTTGTTGTCTTGAATCTTCTGTAATAAGTAATGGTAGCCATCACTATCTATCTGTGTTAGTGAGTGTGTGTGTTAGTGTGCATGTCTGTGCTGTGGGGCAGAGAGCATAGTTAGAAAGTTGAAACAGAAAGCACACTCTCAACCATCTCTCAATGTTTCCCGTTCATAAGCATTGTGCTCAAGTAGAATGTGCTGGCATGCACTTTTGTTCCTGTCCTGTCAACTACTTTCCTTCCTGTTCTATAAACCTTTTTTGCACCTCCTCCATGAGGTCAAACCTGGGCAGCTGTCTGCCTGCTGTAATGGAGTTGATACTATAAATAGAATGATGTGGTTTGGTGACTAATACAATTCATCATAACTGACGCTCATTGGTATGCAGTCTAACACTAACTGCATTGGGTGGTTCCCTCCAGTACGATCCTGTGTGACTATGATGGTGAGATCACTGATGGTAGCTCTTGCTCACCAGCCGTCCTCCATGTCTCTATAGCTGTCCCACGGGCATGCTTGGATCTGACAAAGACCATGTTTGGCAGCATCTCACATTTCAACACTCTTGAAAGTACTAACTAACCTGTTACTATAATACTGTGCCGGCACTGTCTCCCATGAACCACCTGCAGGTAATGTGGCAGTCTCAACTGAATCTTCAGTGAGCTCAATAAGCATGTGAGGCAGGGCTGGTTTCAGCACAATGTATTTTCCTATCACCAAGTGAAACAAGTAGCACAAGCATTAAAAAGTAAAACCATAGTGGGTCACTGCTAGAGC
Source organism: Haliclona indistincta (assembly GCA_964017065.1). Taxonomy (NCBI): domain Eukaryota; kingdom Metazoa; phylum Porifera; class Demospongiae; order Haplosclerida; family Chalinidae; genus Haliclona; species Haliclona indistincta. The sequence continues at coordinate 976,992 of OZ024786.1, read as the reverse complement.
CAGGACACCTGTACACTCTTATATCTAGTGTACAGGCATGCTGACTTTACCTCCCAACTAACACTTAGTCCATTCTCTTAGCCCATTATTGGTTCATAGTACATAAGAGGTTGAGTAACCTTTGTAGTAATCAATGGGTTAATATAACAGATAATCTTGTAGTGTTGTCAAGTCTGGCTCATACTCCAGACTTCCTTGTTCATTCTAAGAACAGTCTCTATGAGATAACTGACCTGGTTCAGTAAGAGAGCATGTTACCATATTGTGTATCAAGTTATTTGCTCTCTTGGCAAAGCACCCAGTAGTGACCAACACAGTCTCTCAGTTGATAATTGTTGCTAGTATTGTACTGTACTATAGGGCAGTGTGTATAATGGTACAGTTAACAAAGGGTTTAAACCATACTTGCTCCTTGCTATACGCGTGCAGGTGATTTATTCAGTAAAATCTCTCTATGAAATATATCTTACATTTCTCCACTTCACAGTTTGCAATGAGTGTAGTTTAGTGTAATAGTGTTCTAATGTAAGACCATAATGTGACTGTTTGGGATGAAGGCTCCATTAAGTGCATTACTGATATAGCCCCTTATCTCAATACCCATCCATTTTGAGTTATTGTGATGCTATTGTGTGTGTTACCAGTGAACCGGTGTTGTTTACGACTTAGTTTGTGCCGGGAACGCTGTGAATGTGTCTTTAACCACATGTACAGAACAAACAATATTTAAACTATCCTCTTTGTAGTCTGAAATGTCATCTAAGAACACAACATATACTATACCTAATTGTATCATGGATTGTTGTATTGACTGTTTGCTTTCCTCCCTCCCTCCCTCCATCCCTCCTCTCTCTCTCTCCCTCCCTCTCTCTCTCTCCCTCTATCCCCCTCTCTCTCCTCTCTCCCTACCTCCATCCCTCCTCTCTCTCCTCCCTCCCAGCTGGCTCTACCTCTGTAGTAATTCGTCAACCACAACAGCTCTGGTGGTATGCAGGAATACAACAACACCTTATAAGGTAAGAGGTGGGTGGAGCAGGCTAACAGTCATACAGCTAGCACATAGCTCAGAGTTCAGGGTACTATCCATTTTTAGACTCAGTATTATTTCTATAAGTTCTGTGAGATATTGTATCCTTGGCCTTGGTAGGAAGTTAGCAACCTTTCATGACCTAGAGTGTAGTGTGGAACAGCTTCGGTATGCTTGCTGTCCTTGAGGTATCTGGAGTCATATTACCGTCTTATTATGCCTTGAGAGTGTGGGGTATGAACCAGCTGTGATGATGCTGCTGTTTGCCTGTGTATAGTGTGTGTTATTTGTGTATATGATTTGATATTCTCTGTTTAGAGTCATTGTTAAACAAAAACACCATAGCTCTGTGGGTGCAGGATAGGGTTACTCTTGTTTGTTTGTATTGTCAGCTGTGCCGCTGTTGTGCACCCATCCATGGAACCAGTTCAGTTCACACCTGCTGATTTCCTGTGTAGAGCAGTGCATCACCTTGTTACATGTAGCTGTTACATCATCCATGTGTGTGACTGTTTTTGTGTTTTATCATGTGTCATACATGTAGCTCTCATTCTCTCTCTCTCTCTCTCTCTCTCTCTCTCTCTCTCTCTCTCTCTCTCTCTCTCTCTCTCTCTCTCTCTCTCTCTCCTCCCTCCCTCCCTCACTCCCTCACTCCCTCACTCCCTAAGCTGTCATGTTAGATCAGACCATTAGTATGGTACTACCTGAAGTTGTGGGATATAAGTCAACAGATATAGTCCTCACCATCACCAAGGTAACCATGCATACAGTGTGCTCTTGTCCTGATTCAGTCCATAGTCAAGAACTACATTGTGAGCCTATGATGTGGTCTATATGCTATAACCCTACATATCATCATGTTGTATTTCTATGCTTTTGTTGTTGGCTGTGGTGGTTGGTTTGTAACTCCCAGACACATGTCTGCAATATACATGTATATCAGCCATTTGCTGGCAATTTGGATAACTCAATTAAGGTGTCAAATGTAATGGTAATGCCTGCTTGATTTCTGTTGTCATCTGTGTTAAAGTGAGCTTGTCATTAGTTCTAGAACTGTCAGGAAGCCTGTTCTAGAACAATCTAGAATCTGTTCTAGCGTCTTCTAGACCAGGAAGAGGAAGTAGAACTCAACGAACTGTTTATCTACGAATTCCAAACTACAGTTATATCCGTAAAGCATGACCTGTCTACACTGCTCATGTACATGCAGTTTAATATCTGTAGCACTCACACACATCTCTGTTACACGGGGAAAATTTGGTGGAGTCGTATAGCTGTTAGAGCTTATAATGGTCTTCTACTGAGTCATTGTGGTCATGTAGAAATACTACACTTCACATCCCACTATGATTTATTTAACTTCCTTCACGCTATAGATTGTGACTTGAGTGAACGTGACAATGAAATGAAAAATGATCCATCACAATCGATATTATATCCACTGTTTCCGTACCTGACACCCATAATAGCATATCACGTTAGGTAAAATGGAAATTGAGAGCTAGCTAGGTGACTTTAGATGAGGTAATATAGTGTAGCCAGTGCTGCATTAGCAATCTTGTGCTCCAATGACGTGACAACGTCTACTGTACGACAGCGAATTTAACGGACATATCCAGAGAAAATGACGTGTTGTCGTCAATTTTATCATAGTGTAACCGAGGCCTTATAGTAGTGATGGTGTGATCTACATGTAGTGACAGCTCAACTAGCTAGTGGTAAACAACGTGGGCATATCCAATGATGGAAGGCACCGTCACATGGTAACCAATCAGATGAGCTTATGTTTTCCTATTCATTGCTGAGTGTGTAAAGACTGTAGCTACTGGAGGGATTAGCAAGGCTATCAGAAACTAGTACAATTGATAAAAAGGACAAAAATTAATTTTATGCTTATCATTTCAAGCAGCATACACCTTCTATTAGCACATTGTCACAACATGAGTGTATGTGTACGGTTGAACCCCTCTTAGAGGACACACTCTCTATAACGGACACTTACTGAATCCCAAATATAACCCACATAATGTATAATAAACCCTGACCAGAGGACACCCTTTTTATTACGGACAAGTTTGTAGGTTCCAATGCTGTACGCCTTAGAGAGGTTCCAATGTGTTGGTCTCTCATGTGAAGTACCAACACATTAATTTTATTCTAATATCCTTTTAAGCTTCTGGTACAAATATTACAATGATCAGAGAAGGCACTTAATGTATACAGTTCATGTAGGAACTGTGTTATCCGATAATATAGTAATACTGTATTAGTCATCTGGGCAAGAGGCCCTTTAGTATAGCTAGTGAAGTGGAATTTGTGAGGTGACTTTAGATGAGGTAATAAAATGTAGTTGTACCTGGTCATCAAGTTACTAGTCATTGATATCATATGTGTAGCTGCTGGTCACACCTTGATAATACATAACTGGAAATTAAGTCATTTGGGTTGTAATTTCCTTTTACATACATGTAGTGAGTGGTTGTTATTTGTGCTAGATCTTGTCAAAATCACTCCTACCACAAATGCTAAATGAAATTCACTGCTGATAGTTGAAGCCCTCAGGGGTCATGCACTAATGTGTGTTCAGTCTCTGTTGTCTTTGTTCCTACAATGGAGAATGGAGGATGTGATCAGAGTCTAGTGCATGAAGAATGGGCTTTATTCTAAGAGGGGTTCCACTGTATGTCGTGAACTTCTACACACAAATAATGTCTTGCATTGCATTGGTCAGCACTGATTTCAAGTTGTATGTGTGTCTGCATCTTGAGTGTTAAAATTGTATTTTTAAAATCAAGATCTTGTAATAGTGTGTTTACTCCGATGTGTGTTTAGTCATAGTCATTATTGATATGCACATCATGACCTCCACTGTGCTGTGTTGACAGCTGTACACTTTATTAATCACAGGAAGTTTAGATCGCCCTAAGTGACAAATTTATGTTGTACTATTAGAATTTTAATACATGTAGTTGGTGCCAAATGTTATATCGTACATGTACATACTGTACTGACAAGCGTATTGGACCACAGCTAGTGCAGAAATACTGTACACAATGAACAGATTTCACAAAACCCTCGGCGTGTTGCACATTGTAGAGTTAGCTCCTTAGTTATGGTTCGCAAAAGGAGCTTTGCTGCTAAAGCCAACCTGCTTGCTATTGAAACTGCACTGCTAACCTGAAGACAGCAAAGTGCTGACCACAAGGACAAGGTGTGTCATGTGGGCATGACCATTGTGACCAGTTAGCGTGACCAGCTTAGCCATTGCTGTAGTGTAGGCTCTTTCCTGAAATGTCTATGCACCCACAGACCTGTTCTGCAGTTTGGATGGAATCTAGGTAGTCAACTATGGGCGCTTTTGTAGTCAGAGAGGTCCGTCAAGGTGAGCCAGCTAGCCATAACTCGAGAATGAAAGCACTTTAGCAAAATCCACGAGTCAAATTGCAAGCCCTTGCGCTGCTTATCATGTCATAACTTTACCCGCGCGTAAAAGTGATCGCTGATCTCTGCAGCTCGATGGACAGCGAATTGCAAACCAAGTACCGTAACCCTCGCGCATGCGCCGAGGGTTAATGAAGCACCAATGGTGCAGATGCCTCGGTGAATTGCATGCATACTGCACACTGGACATGCTTTGACAGCACACAGCAACTACAGCTATTCCATCAGCTGATGATGATTGTAACAGATTTATAAAGTACAATGCAAGCTATTGATACAAGCTGGCAAAAATAACCGAAGCCTATAGTATGCTACCACAGTGTAATAATTAGCTAGCAACCACACAGCCATGCTTGTAGCAGCTTTTTTTGGTTTTTGCTGAATTTTATCCGGACCCGCCACGCTATCCTGTAGTCCATATCAAACCTACAATCTGCTTCGGAGAAGTCCAGATCGCCAGGAACGGTAAACAAAGTAAGCAAATCACGCCATAACTCACGAACAAAGCCTTAATTCAAAAATCTAAGACCATCAAGTTTGAGTTATTAACGTGTTATGTCAATATTGCACTTACCACCAGCTGATTCTTTGCCATCTTTCAGAACTAGAACGGACACACACACAGACACGCACGATTACTGTATGGCTTGTGGCTCCGCCCACCAAGGCATAATAAGTATGTGTTAAGTCGCTGTTGTGGTGAAATTATATTTTAATAATAAGGTATAATTTAGGCTAATAACTGTACATGTAATTGGAGTAGTCAGGTGATTAGAGAGATTCTGAATAGTCAGCAGATGACCTGGTCATGATTTTAGCTATTGAGTGTGTGACTCATAACACTTGTTGTTGACTCCCTTAGTCCCCCCTCCCCCCCAGGCCCCCGCCTTGTCATGTGACAACTGTGCCTTGTATGGTGGTTGTCTTCTGTCATCTTGCAATGATGAAGTGAAAAGTGTAGAGTGTCACCTTCATGCACTAATGTGTTCAGTCTCTGTTGTCACTGTTGTCTTTATTCACACGATTGAGGATGATCAGAGACTGAACACATTAGTGCATGAAGGTGACACTCTACACTTTTCATTTCAGCATTGCAAAAAATGCTACAAAAAGCTACATGTTTTTAGCATAGCGGTGTACATGCAAGTAATGCTACATGTATGTGTTGCACTTCAAGGTACTGATCGTTCATTATGAGTCCCCAGTCTTGTTGCCTGGTACTAACATGTCAGTAGTGATATTGCATTATTGTTTAAATACCTTTACTTAGTATAATTGTGTTGTAAAGTGTTCCACTAATGAACAGTAATCATGTGTGTGCCAACATTGATTGTCTTGAATGGATGATATCAGTATGTCTTGTTACTGTTATTTGTACTTCCTCATTATACATCTCCCCCCACACTCACACACCAGTGCAAGCAAGGGGCAAAAATTCCCAAAGCTGTGTTGGTTGTGGGCAGGTCTTTCTCTGCTGCAAAGAGTCTTGCTAATCAGACTCCCATCCTGAGGCTGGCTAGTTTAGTAGTTCATGCTGAGAACAGACACTCAGTAATCACTTTACAGGTTAGAGTCCTTGAATCATTAGCGAGATTAAGATGCACGTCTTTCACTCAGTACGTGTAACGCGTAACGTGTAAATGATCACGTGAGCGCTGCAAGTCAGGTACAATTTGCTGGCTACCCGTTGATTTTACCCGTTACGTACGTCTAGACCCCCTTCTACAGGTTGGCTGTTTCCCTGAACATTTTGCAGCTCTGAGGTTCATCAGATCCACGTTTGCTTTAAACTAAACTGTTGCTTGATGCTTGCTCTACACACTCGACTTGTTGAAACGCTTGTACGTGCTGTCCTTCGCCCAGGCGAGTCGTCAGAACAGAAGCGACCATAGTTTCATCGAGCGTATGATATTCAATCAAGCCTCGGCACTGCTCGGCTCGAAGTGCTATAGTTCGCGCATAGCTACCGACTTGTGTAGCTGTTATTCATGACGTTTTGCTTACCTTTTGATCCACTCTGAATACAAAAACTAAAATTTTGACAGCTAGTCGTCTTCCTGCTTATCCAGTCGCCCGAGCGCTCAGCACAGGTAAACGCGAATCTTAATTGCCATTGGAAAGCTACCTGTAACGTCTAACATGAATTACAGGTTCTGCGTACACGTTAAATTTCACGTGACGTGCATCTTAATCTCTCTATTGTTTATGTATTGGTGGTCCAAACATCAACACTTTTTCATTTGCCCAAGAAATTTTGATTTCACCCATATGCCCTTTTATGGTGTGATAACACTGTCAGCTAGCTCAGCAAACCAGCCTCTTCTTGTAAACAACCAGAGGTCATTGATGATGGTGGTGGTGGGCTGATACTTCCTTCTCTGTGGTCTATCACAACCCACAGTATCCTCAAAGCTGTGTTGTGGAAGTGTCATTCTTATCAAGCTGGTCTGGCAGGGTAGCTTGCTGAGATCAAAGCATTGTTGTATGCTTTATAGACTCTTTGATCCTGGTCAGCTGGATAGCTGTACAGCCAGTACCACAACATAGGATAACATCTTGGTGCTGTTACTGCAGGACTTCTCTTCAGAAGTGTTTGTGTGTGCACTGTTGATAAACTGTGACATAGCTAGTGATGATGATTTAACTCTTGTCATGCATGGGTGTGTAGCTGTATCATGTGACACTAGTTGTGTGTTGGGAATTATTCTATTCTTGTGTTATGGTATATTGATTTCTAGTTATCTGATGTGGTCTTCCTGTGCTGATATAGCTAAATCAGATGGTATACATGTAGGCAGCTTGTTGTGGTACTGATGGTTTATGATATCTTGTTTGTTTTTGATCCTGAATGGTTCTATACATGTGAGTGTGTGTACATGGTTATGTGTTCAGCTTACTTCCTGTATGTTCCTTTGTGGTGAGACCTATGATAACCACTCAACCATGACAGCTATAGTAACCATGGCAGCTATAGTAACCATGGCAGCTATAGTAACCATGGCAGCTATAGTAACCATGACAGCGATAGTAACCATGGCAGCGATAGTAACCATGGCAGCTATAGTAACCATGGCAGCTATAGTAACCATGACAGCGATAGTAACCATGGCAGCGATAGTAACCATGGCAGCTATAGTAACCATGGCAGCTATAGTAACCATGACAGCTATAGTAACCATGACAGCTATAGTAACCATGACAGCTATAGTAACCATGGCAGCTATAGTAACCATGGCAGCTATAGTAACCATGGCAGCTATAGTAACCATGGCAGCTATTGTAGCCATGACAGCTATAGTAACCATGGCAGCTATAGTAACCATGCTATAGTAACCATGGCAGCTATAGTAACCATGGCAGCTATAGTAACCATGGCAGCTATAGTAACCATGGCAGCTATAGTAACCATGACAGGTATAGTAACCATGGCAGCTATAGTAACCATGACAGCTATTGTAACCATGGCAGCTATAGTAACCATGGCAGCTATAGTAACCATGGCAGCTATAGTAACCATGGCAGCTATAGTAACCATGACAGGTATAGTAACCATGGCAGCTATAGTAACCATGACAGGTATAGTAACCATGGCAGCTATAGTAACCATGGCAGCTATAGTAACCATGGCAGCTATAGTAACCATGACAGCTATAGTAACCATGGCAGCTATAGTAACCATGGCAGCTATAGTAACCATGGCAGCTATAGTAACCATGACAGCTATAGTAACCATGACAGGTATAGTAACCATGGCAGCTATAGTAACCATAACAGCTATAGTAACCATGACAGCTATAGTAACCATGACACCTGTTACATGTACAAATGTATCTTCTGCTCCTCTCTATAGTTAAGGTTTATGATAGGCATAGACGTAAATGTATTCTTGTCCATCTCTTTAAGCTCATGATCCTCATTAATTTTTTTAATAATAATTATTATTATTTATTTTTCTAGCCCTATAGATTTATTTTTGTTACTTCAAATCAATCTAGTTGTATAGGTTTGCCTCATTCAAGGATGGGCTACTCATCATGACACTCCGATGACATATTTATTATGCATTAACCCTTCCGTGAGGATGGGCTAACTAGCTACAAAAATGTAGATTGTTCTGTTGTACAGTAGAGAGGGAGAAAGGGTTAGGGTGATGGAGAGGAAATGGTGAGACGGTCCTCTGTAAATTTAATGCATTTATTTATTATCACCTCTCTCTACCTCCACTCTCTTTTTGTCTGATTGACTGCACTGATGAGATCCGATAGATCGAAACGAACTGATAATGTTCGTCTGCAGTTTCAGATTCTCTCTGCCCCTCCCCTATCCTCTCCCCCTCTCTCTCCCTCTCTCTCTTCCTCTCTCTGTCAATATTCTTCAACTTACAACACACACGTAATTCTTAATGTGGCATTACACCTTTTTCTAAAAATGTGTTTAAATAATTTATAATTTCATGTATTACCGTACATCGATACTAATGTTCGCAAAATATTTGATGAGTTCATCAGGATTTTATATGAACTTTTTTCAATAATGAACAGAGATTTATGCAAAACATACACTGAGGCGTAAAGATAATGAGACTATCGTGTCATCAAAGTGGAAAGTCATTCTTGTAATCTAGCAAATTTAATTGCCATAAATCTAAATTAGTAATCTGGAAAATACGCAAAATTTTTATGGTCGACATTATTTCTACAATACAGCTTATTATTTATTATTAACAGTTTATTACTCTTCCACAGAAATCAGTTCTAAAATTTTCCCAAAAAATAAACGCACTCAAAAACTTAGTTGAAACTTAATTTTGTGATTATTATTGCCGCTCGGGAATAATTGCCGCTCGGCAATGATATGTAGGGATGACGGCGAATTAAGATGGCGACTACTCATGTGTGAAAATGAGTTTTCGCACATATCTTCCTTATTATTCATTATTGGGATATGACGATCTAGATTATTATTAATGCACTACTGATAGGCCTGTGCTTATTATGCCAGAATAATTTTGAGAATAATAGGCAATAGAAAGAATTTGAGAATATTCTGGAATAATATTGGTCAAATTTTGTTACTGTCACCAAACGAATCACTATGGCAGCTAAAACTGTCTTTGTAGAAGCAGCAATAGAAGAGTCGATCATGAGAGAGAATGGTGACGCCGATTACGAACTGTCTCTGAGTGATAGCGAAGAGGAAGCCAGTACCATAGATTTATTATCTATGCCAGTACAAACGATGAATCGTCAGACGATCAGAGAATCATGTTGCTGCTACCCGCAATGCAACTTGTGCCAACAGCTGCTAAGCAAGCTGCAGCACCTAGTATTCTACCGTGCTAGGCCTTCTGAACTTTCAAGGAAACAGAATTGATCGTAAGCCGCCTCCCAAGGGAAAGAAACGGGCCAAGGGTTCCAATCCTATACTGAACAGCGATTCGAAATCTATCTCGCCTGCACATCGAGTCAAATAATTCGGATGCACGGTATGCTAAAGAAAGTTAGCTGTCTCTAATTGTCACGCCTGTCGAGAAGAGATCTCAGTTAAAACCAGTCTTTACGTTATCATCAACAACATCACATCAGCTAAGCATTAACTCCAAAATAATAACTTAAGCTTTAAAAAAAGGCAAAGAAATGATGTAGAAATTGTGGAGGCAATGAAGGGGCTGAAAATCTTTCTGGTTCTGCAGAAAGTGTTTTCTGTTTTGAATAACTCATTTGGGAAGAGGCAGCTATCAGCACTTGAATTCAAAGATTTTGTTGAAGCCTCTGCTATGCTACTGTAAAACAAACGATCAAGTTATTATTCACTTCACATGAATTATTTGGTAATTGTATTTCGATCACATTAATTAAATTTTTTTTAAAACATAGGAATAATCTGAGAATAATCGGTCAATGTCATGGGAATAATAGGATAAAAAATTGAGAAATTCTTAAAAGAATAATAGGAAAAATTAAAAGAATAATCAGCTCGGCGTCTACTGAATTATTGAAACGCGGCTCTCTCTGAACAATGCGTCTCTGTTGTGTTATTATTACAGTGGAACCCCTCTTAGCGGACACCCCTCTCCAGAGGACACCCTCTCTATAATGGACACTTACTGATCCCAAATAATTATAACCCACATAATGTATAATAAACCCCTGACCAGAGGACACCCTCTCTATAATGGACAATTTGTTGGTCCCAATAGTGTCCGCCTTAGAGAGGTTCCACTGTATTTACCCGTGCGCAGAATGTGTGAGGGTTATGCATCTGTCTATATATGTGTGTGTGTTGTCAAAAAACATGCCTGTTTGCGTCTTACTGCTCTACGAAAACACTCTCTGCAGCTTCTTCACTATCTGTGTCGATGTCCTCACTCAGTCTCACATGTACCGTACGTCAGAGCCATTAAACTTATTGAGGCCTATAGCTATAGCAGTCTTTCTTGAGGCCTTCTGTGATGTGCCAATCTGTATGCATGTATGCTTTTTTTTCTGGAGCTGTCTATGGGCTAGCTGTAACATGCATGTTGCAGTAATGCTGGAGTAGTCGTGTTTAGCTCCTAGCTCAGCACACGGGTATGTGTTCATTAGAACTCTAGTTATAAATAATTATCATAATAAACTAGTTATAAAATTCAATAACATAATAAAAATAAAATTTAAAACCCTTCCAGCAGTTTCTTGACGCCAACACCGTCTAAACAAGCTTCTCAGGTTGAGGAGGTCCTTGTTCAACTCTGCAGGAGGTCTCATACTCCTCTCGAACTGGTGTATCTACCGTAGCTTGAATAGGAGTATGAATCTGCGGAATATTGATAGAATCACCGCTCTCGGAGGATCCAAGACTTTCACTTGATAAGCATTTTTGAGCAGGTGAAAGTTCTCTCCGGTGACGCTTATGATGCAGGCATTTATAAATCACCAAGCCAGTGATGACTCCAGCTATTGCTACGCACCCGAGTAGCATAAGACCAAAAACTCCAGCTATTATTATTATTGTCTGTGTGCTTGTTTCGATGTTAGGACTGGGTGGAGTTGCTACTGGACTGGATGATGTGACAGGTGTGGATGTGAGGGTGTCCGATGAGGAAGGAGTAGGTGTAGGAAGAAGAGGCGGAAGAGGTTCATAATGTAGAAGGAGAGGAGGTTCATTGAGAACAAAGTTCAAGTCTAAGGAAGTGTTCGATGTCATATCGTACGCCTCAACTTCATATCTGTCCGGGTTAGTGGATTTCTGTGACGTGACGAACAGCAAGTTGATGTCCTCTGTGAAATAGTATCCAAAGCACGCTTGCTGCTCGAGGCATACTGGTGCGACTGGGGTCATGGTGAGCAGAGAGGGGGTGGAGCTAGGGCAGCCTGTGCTGACATTGTGGAGGTACACACCTTCAGAGGTGAAGAACAGTACCAATATGGAGTTTTCAACTTTCGTAAAGTCGACAGTAAGGAGTCCAGCTACATCGAGTGAACACGATTGAGTCAGATAGTTTGTGCGTACCTCGGCATGTGTACCAGTCAACAAAACGACTACCTCGCCATTCTCTGATGAGGAAATTTTCGAACCCTGACCTCTTGAACCAATGAGTGTGGTTATGGCGTCTTTGTCTACAGTGTAAAACTTATCCTGACATACTAGCAGGTAGTGAGTCGTGTTCAGCGAGGACAGCGCTGGCTGCTGACAATTGAGAGACGAGCTCACGCCAAAGATCACAGGAAAGGGACTGCCACTGAGATATGGGAAGTGAAAGAGAATGTCATTGTTGAGGAAAGCCAGCCCTGTTGCAGGTGACCCGCCACTAGTACTCATTGTTACGGCGACCTGATTTGATTGAATATTGCGAGTGATATACGCGCGAATCACAAACTGTTCCTCGACCTCGACCATAGCAAGAACTCGCCTGGTCTGACAAAGCACGAGTAGTATGATGGGCTCACTGGTCGGGCCGGTGTCGATACCGTCTGCCTCTGCAAACTGACGTGGAGAGCAGATGAGCGGCGAGATGGTCTGTACAACTTCGCCTGATGTAGAATTAAGGATGAGCACACCTGTGGCCGTGAGCTGAGCGGTATGGGAGCCATTGATACGGTGCCTTTGCTCGTTTAGCTGATAGAGAACCCCCGAACGACCAGAAAGCTCGAGTTCCGCGGTGATCGGCTCAGTTATAGCAGGTTTGTTAGATCCTAGGAGTTTGACGATCCGTTGAACACTGCTCCCGGTAGAGACGGTCGCTGAGAGAAAACCTGGAGGGAGAAAGGGGACTGAGGTGAAGGGTGAAGAGAAGGGGACTGTATATCGGGTGTCAATTCTATAGTGGCCGAGATGGTCATTTTTCACTGCTTTCTGGCTGCCGATATTAGTTTAACACCGCCATAATAAAAATTATCAGTAGCAGTTTTAACACCGTCGACTGATAGCAAGTTAACACCGCCAATAGCAGTTCAGTTAACACTGCCGATGCAAAGTTAACACCGCTGACAGCAGTTGTGGTCTCGCAATAGAAACTACACTGTAAAAACTACAGTGGGATTTTCCCACCAAATATGGTGTGACACGACTGACGCAAATGTCCCACCTTATTTGGTGTGATAGTCACACCTTTTGTCTTCGTGTGGTTTTCACACTTGTAATAGTGGGCTATCCACACGTAATGTGGTGGGACTGTCCCACTGTATATGGTGTGGTTGATCTGGTGTGAACCAGTTAGATATCAAAATTGTTGTTGACTTGTTAAAAATTTTCTTTAAAATGTATCATTACAAAAAAATTATAATTAAATAATTTTTTCTAATTACAGGCAGTTCTTGACTAACAGAGAGTCTTATAGAGATGAAATAGAGGAAGTTAAGAGATGAAATAGAGGAAGGAGTATGGATGGGCAGTGATAGAGTCTTAAGAGATGAAATAGAGGAAGGAGTATGGATGGGCAGTGATAGTCTGAAGTGGACTGAGAATCAGATGAGATCTTGATGTCACTGAGGATTGTCAACGAGACTGTTTTCATTTAAAGACGCTCTGTATAAAATAAAACAAATTATTGGACATTCAGACTATCAATTATGTTTTTATTTCATCACACAATGACATTTAACTAGAGATACGAGATGAAGGTATAATATCGAACACTTGTCATTTCCTAACTTTAGTTCTTAGCTTCTTCTTTATTGGGATATAGGCTCTCAACGAAGAATTCTTACATCCAGTAAGCTTAGTGTTCGACGTTCTAACATCTACCCTTCGTCATAGACTCATGCAAGTACAGTGTATGTGTGCTTAGCTCCATGCCATAGGAGCTATCCATGGTTAGTCTAGAGTTCCAATTTTCTACCAGTCATTTAATTTTTGGACAGCATGATAGCAATAACCTACAGCTCTTACCATCGAGAGCGATGCACATTAGAGAAAGCAAATTTTAGCATAAAACCATGTCCACAGACAAAGCTGTAAGCTGATATTAAAGTCATGACAAGGCTTTCTCTCTCTTTATCAGCAACAAAATCACTCCGCCTTTAACCTTGCCTATTTCCGTACCATTACAATAAATAAACATAGCAAATGTGCACAAACATGGCGATCTCCACACACATGCACGCGGCAGTTATTTCAAAGGCATAAGAACGAGGCTACACAGATGAAAATGCTGCTAGGTCGTACCTTAGAGTAAGTTATAGGTCAGTCGTGCAATCACGAGCACGTGTCCTGTGAAGAGAAAGGAAAATATAATTCAAAACAAAAAGAGATATAGATAGATGGATGAATAGAGAGAGAGAGAAAGGGAATGTTTACCTTGGTGTTGAAACTGGTCAGTCATCTCGAATCACGAGCACATGTCCTGTGAAGAGAAAGGAAAATTTAATTCAAAGCAAACGAGACATAGATAGAAAAATAGATAGATGGATGAATAGAGAGAGAGAAAGAGAATGTTTACCTTGGTGTCGAAACTGGTCAGTCATCTAATCACGAGCACATGTTCTGTGAAGAAATAGGAAAGTTAATTCAAAGAAGAAAAAGAGACATATGTGACCTAATTTGAGAAAAGGGGTATTTGTGCTCCTGAAAATTTTGACCGCTTGCCTGTAATCAAATAGCTGCTACTCAGTCAAACATAATTTTGTATTTATTATACTTGACTATTCTGCTTACTGTATAAAAACTTTCAAAGTCACAGTTCTTCATATCTCCGAGAAACAGTCATTTGATTGCAGGCATGCGTTCAAAATTTTCAGGAGCACAAATACCCCTTTTCGCAAATTAGGTCACATATATATAGAAAAATAGATGGATGGATCAATAGAGAAAGAGAGAGAAAGAGAATGTTTACCTTGGTGTTGAAACTGGTCAGTCGTCTAATCACGAGCACATGTCCTGTGAAGAAATAGGAAAGTTAATTCAAAGAAAAAGAGACATAGATAGAAAAATAGATAGATGGATCAATATAGAAAGAGAGAGAAGGAGAATGTTTACCTTGGTGTCGAAACTGGTCAGTCGTCTAATCACGGGCACATGTCCTGTGAACAAAAGAGAAAATTTAATTCAAAGCAAAATAGAAAGATAGAAAAATAGATAGATGGACGAATAGAGAGAGAGAAAGTGTTCACCTTGGTGTACGAAAATGGTCAGTCATCTCGAATCACGAGCACATGTCCTGTGAAGAGAAAGGAAAATTTAGTTCAAAGCAAAAAGAGACATAGATAGAAAAATAGATAGATGGAGAATAGAGAGAGAGAAAGAGAATGTTTACCTTGGTGTACGAAACTGGTCAGTCGTCTGATCACGAGCACATATGTCCTGTGAAGAGAAAGGAAAATTTAGTTCAAAGCAAAAAGAGACAGATAGAAAAATAGATAGATGGAGAATAGAGAGAGAGAAAGAGAATGTGTACGAAACTGGTCAGTCGTCTAATCACGAGCACATGTCCTGTGAAGAGAAAGGAAAATTTAGTTCAAAGCAAAAAGAGACATAGATAGAAAAATAGATAGATGGAGAATAGAGAGAGAGAAAGAGAATGTTTACCTTGGTGTCGAAACTGGTCAGTCATCTAATCACGAGCAAATGTCCTGTGAAGAGAAAGGAAAATTTAGTTCAAAGCAAAAAGAGACAGATAGAAAAATAGATAGATGGAGAATAGAGAGAGAGAAAGAGAATGTTTACCTTGGTGTCGAAACTGGTCAGTCATCTAATCACGAGCAAATGTCCTGTGAAGAGAAAGGAAAATTTAGTTCAAAGCAAAAAGAGACAGATAGAAAAATAGATAGATGGAGAATAGAGAGAGAGAAAGAGAATGTTTACCTTGGTGTACGAAACTGGTCAGTCGTCTGATCACGAGCACATGTCCAAAGGAAATTTAGTTCAAAGCAAAAAGAGACATAGATAGAAAAATAGATAGATGGATGAATAGAGAGAGAGAAAGAGAATGTTTACCTTGGTGTACAAAACTGGTCAGTCGTCTGATCACGAGCACATGTCCTGTGAAGAAATAGGAAAATTTAGTTCAAAGCAAAAAGAGACATAGATAGAAAAATAGATGGATGAATAGAGAGAGAGAAAGAGAATGTTTACCTTGGTGTACGACTGGTCAGTCATCTAAACACGAGCACATGTCCTGTGAAGAAATAGGAAAGTTAATTCAAAGAAGAAAAAAGAGACAGATAGAAAAATAGATAGATGGACGAATAGAGAAAGAGAGAGAAAGAGAATGCTTACCTTGGTGTTGAAACTGGTCAGTCATCCAATCACGGGCACATGTCCTGTGAATTCAGAAAAAGGAAAGTGATCCAAAGAATAAAAAGATATTATAGATAAATAGATAGACGGAAGGATAGAGAGAGTGAGACAGAGATAGATAGATAGATAGATAGATAGACAGACAGACAGACAGACAGACAGACAGACAGACAGATAGAGATGACATGGGTGTAACTATAGGAGTAACATGGGTGTAACTATAGGAGTAACATGGGTGTAACTATAGGAGTAACATGGGTGTAACTATAGGAGTAACATGGGTGTAACTATAGGAGTAACATGGGTGTAACTATAGGAGTAACATGGGTGTAACTATAGGAGTAACATGGGTGTAACTATAGGAGTAACATGGGTGTAACTATAGGCATAACATGGGTGTAACTATAGGAGTAACATGGGTGTAACTATAGGAGTAACATGGGTGTAACTATAGGAGTAACATGGGTGTAACTATAGGCATAACATGGGTGTAACTATAGGAGTAACATGGGTGTAACTATAGGAGTAACTTGGGTGTAACTATAGGCATAACATGGGTGTAACTATAGGAGTAACATGGGTGTAACCATAGGGTGTAACTATAGGAGTAACATGGGTGTAACTATAGGAGTAACTTGGGTGTAACTATAGGCATAACATGGGTGTAACTATAGGAGTAACATGGGTGTAACTATAGGAGTAACTTGGGTGTAACTATAGGCATAACATGGGTGTAACTATAGGAGTAACATGGGTGTAACCATAGGGTGTAACTATAGGAGTAACATGGGTGTAACTATAGGAGTAACTTGGGTGTAACTATAGGCATAACATGGGTGTAACTATAGGAGTAACATGGGTGTAACCATAGGGTGTAACTATAGGAGTAACATGGGTGTAACTATAGGAGTAACATGGGCGTAACTATAGGAGTAACATGGGTGTAACTATAGGAGTAACATGGGTGTAACTATAGGAGTAACATGGGTGTAACTATAGGAGTAACATGGGTGTAACTATAGGAGTAACATGGGTGTAACTATAGGAGTAACATGGGCGTAACTATAGGAGTAACATGGGTGTAACTATAGGAGTAACATGGGCGTAACTATAGGAGTAACATGGGCGTAAATATAGGAGTAACATGGGCGTAACTATATGAGTAACATGGGCGTAACTATAGGAGTAACATGGGCGTAACTATAGGCATAACATGGATGTAACTATAGGAGTAACATGGGTGTAACTATAGGAGTAACATGGGCGTAACTATAGGCATAACATGGGTGTAACTATAGGAGTAACATGGGCGTAACTATAGGCATAACATGGGTGTAACTATAGGAGTAACATGGGTGTAACTATAGGAGTAACATGGGTGTAACTATAGGCATAACATGGATGTAACTATAGGAGTAACATGGGCGTAACTATAGGAGTAACATGGGCGTAACTATAGGAGTAACATGGGTGTAACTATAGGAGTAACATGGGTGTAACTATAGGAGTAACATGGGTGTAACTATAGGAGTAACATGGGCGTAACTATAGGAGTAACATGGGCGTAACTATAGGAGTAACATGGGTGTAACTATAGGCATAACATGGGTGTAACTATAGGAGTAACATGGGTGTAACTATAGGAGTAACATGGGTGTAACTATATGAGTAACATGGGCGTAACTAAAGGAGTAACATGGGTGTAACTATAGGCATAACATGGGTGTAACTATAGGAGTAACATGGGCGTAACTATAGGAGTAACATGGGCGTAACTATAGGAGTAACATGGGTGTAACTATAGGCATAACATGGGTGTAACTATAGGAGTAACATGGGTGTAACTATAGGAGTAACATGGGTGTAACTATAGGCATAACATGGATGTAACTATAGGAGTAACATGGGTGTAACTATAGGAGTAACTTGGGTGTAACTATAGGCATAACATGGGTGTAACTATAGGAGTAACATGGGTGTAACCATAGGGTGTAACTATAGGAGTAACATGGGTGTAACTATAGGAGTAACTTGGGTGTAACTATAGGCATAACATGGGTGTAACTATAGGAGTAACATGGGTGTAACTATAGGAGTAACATGGGTGTAACTATAGGAGTAACATGGGCGTAACTATAGGAGTAACATGGGTGTAACTATAGGAGTAACATGGGTGTAACTATAGGAGTAACATGGGTGTAACTATAGGAGTAACATGGGTGTAACTATAGGAATAACATGGGTGTAACTATATGAGTAACATGGGCGTAACTATAGGAGTAACATGGGCGTAAATATAGGAGTAACATGGGCGTAACTATATGAGTAACATGGGCGTAACTATAGGAGTAACATGGGCGTAACTATAGGCATAACATGGATGTAACTATAGGCATAACATGGGTGTAACTATAGGAGTAACATGGGTGTAACTATAGGAGTAACATGGGTGTAACTATAGGCATAACATGGATGTAACTATAGGAGTAACATGGGTGTAACTATAGGAGTAACATGGGCGTAACTATAGGCATAACATGGGTGTAACTATAGGCATAACATGGGTGTAACTATAGGAGTAACATGGGTGTAACTATAGGAGTAACATGGGTGTAACTATAGGAGTAACATGGGTGTAACTATAGGAGTAACATGGGCGTAACTATAGGAGTAACATGGGTGTAACTATAGGCATAACATGGGTGTAACTATAGGAGTAACATGGGTGTAACTATAGGAGTAACATGGGCGTAACTATAGGAGTAACATGGGCGTAACTATAGGAGTAACATGGGCGTAACTATAGGAGTAACATGGGCGTAACTATAGGAGTAACATGGGCGTAACTATAGGAGTAACATGGGTGTAACTATAGGCATAACATGGGTGTAACTATAGGAGTAACATGGGTGTAACTATAGGAGTAACATGGGTGTAACTATAGGCATAACATGGATGTAACTATAGGAGTAACATGGGCGTAACTATAGGAGTAACTTGGGTGTAACTATAGGCATAACATGGGTGTAACTATAGGAGTAACATGGGTGTAACTATAGGAGTAACTTGGGTGTAACTATAGGCATAACATGGGTGTAACTATAGGAGTAACATGGGTGTAACCATAGGGTGTAACTATAGGAGTAACATGGGTGTAACTATAGGAGTAACTTGGGTGTAACTATAGGCATAACATGGGTGTAACTATAGGAGTAACATGGGTGTAACCATAGGGTGTAACTATAGGAGTAACATGGGTGTAACTATAGGAGTAACATGGGTGTAACTATAGGAGTAACATGGGCGTAACTATAGGAGTAACATGGGTGTAACTATAGGAGTAACATGGGTGTAACTATAGGAGTAACATGGGTGTAACTATAGGAGTAACATGGGTGTAACTATAGGAATAACATGGGTGTAACTATATGAGTAACATGGGCGTAACTATAGGAGTAACATGGGCGTAAATATAGGAGTAACATGGGCGCAACTATATGAGTAACATGGGCGTAACTATAGGAGTAACATGGGCGTAACTATAGGCATAACATGGATGTAACTATAGGCATAACATGGGTGTAACTATAGGAGTAACATGGGCGTAACTATAGGCATAACATGGGTGTAACTATAGGAGTAACATGGGTGTAACAATAGGAGTAACATGGGTGTAACTATAGGCATAACATGGATGTAACTATAGGAGTAACATGGGTGTAACTATAGGAGTAACATGGGCGTAACTATAGGCATAACATGGGTGTAACTATAGGCATAACATGGGTGTAACTATAGGAGTAACATGGGTGTAACTATAGGAGTAACATGGGTGTAACTATAGGAGTAACATGGGTGTAACTATAGGAGTAACATGGGCGTAACTATAGGAGTAACATGGGTGTAACTATAGGCATAACATGGGTGTAACTATAGGAGTAACATGGGTGTAACTATAGGAGTAACATGGGCGTAACTATAGGAGTAACATGGGCGTAACTATAGGAGTAACATGGGCGTAACTATAGGAGTAACATGGGCGTAACTATAGGAGTAACATGGGCGTAACTATAGGAGTAACATGGGTGTAACTGTATGAGTAACATGGGCGTAACTATAGGAGTAATATGGGCGTAACTATAGGAGTAACATGGGTGTAACTATAGGAGTAACATGGGCGTAACTATAGGAGTAACATGGGCGTAACTATAGGAGTAACATGGGTGTAACTGCTCATTATTAATAATACAGCAATGATTGCACCAAAAGCATCTATAGGACACCCTGAGAGCACTTGTTTAAATAGTAAATAAAATTGTGAGGCTGGCGTTAACATTGACATTAACAGGCTGGCATTAACATTGAAGGGGGTGCAGCTCCCCCATGGTGTCTATGAAATATACATGAAAGTGTTTAGTAAAAGATTTATACACAGGTGCTATAATTATTACGGGTCTACGCACGCACCGTTCTCACCACAGTCAAGATTGAAACAAAAATATTAGCACACTCACCACAATTACTGACAATCGAACTAATGCCGCAAATCATCTTGTCAAGAGTGGACCGCCTAGTTCAAATTAATATTAAATTAGGATAAAGTATCACTACGAGTTTACCTTACTGAATAAACTTGCGTGGATACCCTCAGGTTGCTTAAACTTAAAGCTACAATGACTAGCTGGCTAGCTGATCAGCTGAGACTGTGCGCTCATATCACATCCCCGTCCGCCATTTATAATACACGCTCTAGCTTGCCACATGGTGCACTTGACGCATGCGCAAGAGCAATCGCGCATACGTCACGCACATGCACACTAACTGCACTAGTACTGTACTCGACTCGCGCGCGAATATAAAAAGCTATC
Source organism: Haliclona indistincta (assembly GCA_964017065.1). Lineage (NCBI taxonomy): Eukaryota > Metazoa > Porifera > Demospongiae > Haplosclerida > Chalinidae > Haliclona > Haliclona indistincta. Next base: position 955,941 of record OZ024786.1, on the reverse strand, counting down.
TTTCTTAATACTAGCGTACAGTAATTGTGTCGTCTTTGTATTTTGGTCGCATCGGCATGAGGTTCACTTGCAATATTTGTCATAGATTCGCTGCTTCGACCACGGAGGCTGTTTTACGACACGTTTATGCAGTCCACTCAGCAGATCCAGGATTTAGCTTGCAATGTGGAATCAACGGATGCTCCAGGTCCTTTACAGTCTTTAAAAGCTTTCGGCAACATGTTCGACGACGACACAAAGATTTCGCAGATAATAGTGATGATGATGAAGAAGAAGACGAGCGCGAAGACGAAAGAGATGACATGGAGATCGAGAATGGTGATAGCGGCATCCCCGAAGCGGAATCCGAGGCCAGCGCTGCAGAGGAACCCAGAATTGACCTGAAGCGAAATGCTGCGTTGTTTCTGCTGAAAATGAAGGAAATTAATCGTGTGTCGCAAACAGCGCTCGATGAGATTGTAGGTGATGTTACGGATCTCCTTGAAGTCAGGCTGTCGCAGCTCAAGGAAGATTTATTGGCGGAGCTAGACCCAGAGGCAGCCGAGTCAATCACAACAAAGATTGACGAAATTGCTCAGCCATTTAAAGACTTAGAATCAAGGCATTTGCAGGAGAGTTACTTTCTGAAGGAACTAGATATGCTGGTAAAAAAATCCTGTCTAATTTTGTGCTGGCCTCTAATGCATGCATAGGAACCTGTTGAAAGGAGGCTAGGTCAGAGCTTACACTGGAGGAAGGTCAAGGGAAAGAAGAGGCTAAAGTTAGACTGGGACTGTGCCTATGACATACCCCTTTTGCCATCACTGCGTGTTCTTCTTTCAAACGACGAGATTCTGCAAGAGGTATCATAGACTTACTTATTTTCACATCGCTCATAATTTATGTTCCTGTCACACAGATCCTGGATGGTCACTCAAGAACAGATGACTTCATGTGCGACTATTGTGATGGTGATGCATTTAAAGAGCATCCACTATTCTCACAAGATCCCAAAGCTCTTCAAATTCTGGTGTTTTACGATGACATGGAAGTTGTCAACCCACTGGGGTCATACACAAAGAAGCACAAACTAGGTGAGTAAAACGTACAAAACAAGATCAATGATAATAATGGTTCTATTTCAGCTACATTCTACTACACACTCGCCAACATATCACCTGAGCATCGCTCATCATTAACAATGATTCAGCTGTTGGCGATAGTAAAGTCAGAAGATGTCGCTGAATATGGAATGGATGTGATTCTGAAACCGTTCATGGAGGATCTGGCCAAATTGGAAAGAGTGAGCATTTTGATAATGTACCTACACATACTACATGTATTCTAATAGGATGAGGGTGTCAACTTTGACATCAAGGGGACAAGTTACAACTTTAGAGGGTCACTTGCACTAGTATCGGCTGACAATTTGGCAAGTCAACTAATCGGAGGCTACAAAGCACTAAACAGTGCCTTAAGGAAGTGCCGCCATTGCATGGCAGTTGCGTCTACCATGTCAACCAAGGTATGAATTATTGTTTATCATTACTAATAATTAAAATAGATTCAATTTAGTTTTTAGCAACAGAGTTTGAGCCAAGAACGAGAGAAACACATGCAAGTCACTGCATGTTGTTGAACTCATCCAGCTCACAAGATGTTGCCATCACCTATGGTTTAACTCATGACTCTATCCTGAACTCCTCTCGTTTCTTTCACGTGACAAACGGTCTCCCGCCAGACTGCATGCATGATATTCTAGAGGGCTGCTTGCAGTATGAGGTGAAAGAGTTGCTACGATCACTGGTAGATCGGAAGTTCGTCAAGTTAGAGGCTCTGAACCAAAGGATAGAACTCTTTCCGTATGCACAGTGTGACTCAGCCACCAAACCGAGTCCAATATCACTATCTACTTCTGATCACTCACTGAAGCAAAATGGTATCAATATCCTAATTTAAAAGTATGATTTTAACCATTAGTATCACCTTATAGCTTCACAGATGTGGTGTCTTGCTCGGTTACTACCTCTGATGATCGGAGACAAAGTGCCAGAAGAGGATCCGAATTGGAAAAACTTTCTCCAACTCATGAAAATCACAGATTTAGTATTCGCTCCAAAATGCAGTAGGAGTACCGCTGTCTTTCTAGAGGGTCTGATAGATGACTACCTACAGACATTCAGAGAGCTGTACCCCGACTGCCCGACAACTCCTAAGCAGCATTACATGGTGCACATTCCAGAGTGGATACTAAAGTATGGATATTCCATGCACACATAGCAAATTATTACATATGATTGTACATTACAGATGTGGACCACTGACCAGATACTGGTGCATGAGATTTGAAGCTAAGAACAGTCACTTTAAACATTTGGGTCACACAAACAAAAACTTCAAAAACATCTGCAAGTCTCTTGCCAGACGACACCAGGCATGGAGTTGTTATAAGTTTGCTGGCTCAAGGATTCTAAAGAAATCTAATACTGGTCCAGGTACATGATACATTATTATTACCATACTATTATAGCTTATCTCATGCCATAGTGAAGAGTGGATTAGTAGCAGAATTTGAGTTTTCAGATCAGTTGTTGTCAAAGTTTGAGGATCTAAAAGAGGAAACAATTGTTCAAAGGTGAATGTGCATAATCAAATGTAAAGTGTAGAAATCATTATGATTGTCTATAGGACTTCGTGGGTTACCATTGGCGGAACAAAATACAAGCCAGGAGATGTTATAATAGCTGACTCTAGTGGTCTCCTACCAATCTTTGGAAAGATTGAACATATCTTGTTCATCCGCAATGAGTGGCAGTTTGTCTGTCAACTACTCAACACAGACACGTACAACTCACACTATCATGCATATGAAGTTTCCTATCACTCTACACACACACCTATCATCATTTGTCAGCAGTCTTCGTTTGTAGATTATCATGTTCTAGCTCTTTATCGCAATTCTTCTCTTACTTTTGTACCTTTAAAATATCATATTACAGAGTACAATTAATTTTAATTCATTGTACCTTACTGACAACTAAGATGAACTTACTTTGAAGTCGATACACCTCAGTGTCACAAGCGCGCGCATGTACACAGTTCTGTTGCAATTGATGCACACCACGTTTGGGCGGGGCTGCTCTAGTGCATGCTGCACGAAGTCGGTACAATACTGAGCACTTCCAGTACTAAGCACTGCGTCATGGCGAAAACAGTACTGTTAACGTTTGGAGAGAGGAAAAAGCCATTAAAGATTCCAGTGGGATCAACAGACGAGATCGCCTTTGTTAAGTCAAGAGTGACTGCTATGTTCGGAGTCGGCGAAACGGTCAGTATTCTCACTGTTTACTGTGCTAGTGTAATCTATTTGCCGATTATATTTCTGCAGTCGGAGATTATAATTCAGCGCTATTCTGAAGACTGGAGTGAGTATGTTGATGTAGAAGAAGGTGAAGGAATTGATGATAAAGAGAAGCTAAAGGTTTTAGTAGTGGAGAGACCAGCTAGAGAGGTGATAGACGAAGTGAGCTGAAGGTGTTGTGTTCATTATGATTAGAGATCATCTAGCTACCATTCATAATCTTCTACACACCATTTCATGTGGTTAAGCAAAATTATATACACTTTCTAGATCATTCTTGATGAACTCCCGCAGACAGAGAACTTCCCGGAGGATTTGTGTCCAGGACCTTCACAGAATAATGTGAGCTATGTCCTCATTGACACAATGCTGTAATTAAATTATTTTTATTGAGCTATAATAATTATTATTACTATTAATGTACTTATTATTTTGTAGGAAATCATCAGTTGTGAGGTTCCAAACTATCAAGAAGATGTGAGTAATACTCAAACACTTATAATTGAAATTGACTGTGATACTTTGGACAGGCAATCCTCCCTCTACCTGATGAATCCTATCAGATGTCTGATGCCAGTGATGAAGAAGCAGCATGTGGGCTTACTAATGGTAAGCAGCTTGCATGTTGACAAGTCTTGTTACTGATGTGCATGTTAGCATGGTCTGTTCATTGGCACAGTCATACCTCCCTCAGCTTTATTCTTTGCAGCAGCCTATATGTTAGACACCTCCTTTTACCTGTGTTGTGACTTGCATGCCTGTTTCAACTACAACCTCCCTCTATTTCAGAGAAGGTCAAAAGACCTCCCTATGTTTCGGAGGAGGTCAAAAGACCTCCCTCCTCTCTGTCATGTTCACCTGATACCCCATGTTTTGTTGGAACCTCTACCTGCCCCTTGTTTCGGAGGAGGTCAAAAGACCTCCCTCTTCTCTGTCATGTTCTCTGTCATGTTCACCTGATACCCCATGTTTTGTTGGAACCTCTGCCTGCATGTAATGTGACCTGTCAGACCTCCCTACATGTTTTGCAACTAATATACCTGTTTGTGCAAAGTTTTTAAGATTTTAAATTTCTGTTTCTCACCTATGTACTGGTAACTTTAAATTGACTGATGATGTAGTAACTGAAATACTTTAACTTTTCAGCACTGCCTGACACAGAGGAAGACAAAGATAACAAAGAGATGGGTAGGCCCAGACAAATAGAATAAATTAATGCATGTTTCATCATCTTAGTAGGGCTAGGGTCAGGTAGAAAGAGGCCTTACGAGCTGGTGGATATAAAGGCAGTCAAGAAGATTAAGGAAGAAGTAATCCTCCCTGACCCTTTCCCTCTGCCAGCCAATTATAGGGCTGATGTTGAAGTGGCCCTTAAAACGGGGCAAATTACCAGAGTTACCAGGGCTGCATTTGTCTCATCTGTGGCAGATGCCATGTTTGCCTTTAAAAGATACCCAAGTCGGGATGATTATGTAATTGTTGCAAAACAAATGATCTCCAAATACCCATTTTTGGGTACAGGTAAACTGAACAACAAACATGTAAGTTAACTGTGTAAATTGTATAATAATTATTATGTTAAAATGATTTATTATCCAAAAAGGAAGGACTAGTAGATAATCTAATTGATCGGTTTAAGGACAAGAGAAGGAATAGAAAACCAAAAGGAACTAAAACTAGTAATAACAAAGAAATCTTTAACTATAATTATAACTTGATTTTTGCATAGGTGACACTGCTCAACCAACAGGCAATGCGTCTAAGCCCTCACCTAAGCCCTCTAAACACAAGTCTGCAAAGAAGACAGGTATATACATTCATGTTGTCTCTAACATAACAGTTGTAGATGCATCTTCTGATATGTAATTATATTCATGATTGTGTACAATAGAATGGCATGTCATTTTCATACAGACACACTCCCACCAATACCTGCTGGGGAAGATGATGTATCATTCAAGAGGCACTGTCGTGTCCTTGAAGCAGAATGGAGGAAGACAAAGAGAAGCATGATGGTCGTGAATGAGCTGATGAGCAGAACATTTGGATTTAGAAGAAGAGACATCCTGGAGATGGGCAGCAATGTCCAGGAATTGTTCGACAAATATCCATTCCTGCAAGACCCTGATCAGGTTTGTTAATTATTAACACTATACATCATGGTATCAGTAGTAATAATGCTACTAATCTTTTCAGCTATTGAAAGAGCTAAAGAGAATTAGTCCTGACATGGACGAAGGAGCTGAGAAATGGAAGAAAATAGAGAGCAAAATATTGCAACAGGCAATACTGGAGAGCAAGGAGGGAACGACATTCAGACACTATTATTCTCTTATACAATCCCAAGGTATAACAAATTTCAGCTGTATATTATTAATAAAATATTTTTACTATAGCATTGGATGATACATTGATGGCACTGTCAGTACTGGTCTACTTACTGCCTGACAGTCGCAGCAAACCGGACCACAACAAAGTCCTTAAATTTGTGGAGGTACTAACATAAAATGACTGCATACTAAACATTTCATTAATTCATTTTATAGGGATGTCGACCAATTACGGAAATAACTGCCCAAGGACCAGACACACCTTACGTTGTGGTGATTAGAGAGGATACCTGCAGCGTTCAATCTTTCCTAATTGTCGACCGAATGGTAGTGTGTGAAGTAGAAGAGGTGGTAAAAATTCCCCTCTACCTACTGAGTGCATTCTATGCATTTGACATATGCTACCCATCAGGTTGCACAAATGTGTACTCATGCCTTGAGCATGTTTTCCTAAAGCGAGGGAAATTATCATCATCGGTCAAACTCTTTCTTGCCGCAATAGACTGCAAAGAGCAGTAGCACAGTGACTATTACTACTTAAATATTTTACATGTAATCATTCTGTCACCTTTTTGTTGTACTGTCTATTGTAAACTGGAGAAGACAGGAAACTGCAACTACATCGGCATGAAATAGTAATGGAGTGATAGTAAACAGTAACCACTTTGCAGCTGTAGACGGATCATTCCGTTTCGACCTAATTGGGTCTCTTCAGTACAGCGTATCAGAGCAGGTACATGTTCACACATAATGAACCATTTCGATTGATCAATATTCTCATGTGCACATGCACACTGTCTCGAGTCGTAAGTGAATTATATTAGACACTTTATTACATCGAGCTACCAGATCAGAATCAGCACAAAGCATAGTGATAGCATAATTATGGTGATGGTGCTTAGTTAGCTGCCTGGTGCATGGACATGTTAACAACTATATATAGCTCAGCTGATATAGCTATACCTCGATTGATCACTTTGCAATACCTCATTAAAGTACAACAGTATACCTCACTACACCCGAACTTAGAACATGCAATTGGGTGGGAATACACAATCGTGCAAAGTTTTAGGACACCGAATCTACATAGTAAAGCTATATATACCACGTGTACATGCATGATACGTATGCACCATCAGACAATAAACATGCGCGCATTAGTAATCTACCTTTAAATGAGTTGCGATGTAAGCACTAGCACATAGGAAGGTCCAGCTTTCTCAACTTGGGTAGTGCTGCACGCGAGGAGCCTAAGCTCGGCTCGGCTCGGCTGGTGGGCGGGAAAAGTGCACCAATTGGAATCGTCTTCGAATGAACTGCATGAGCACTTCAACTTCCAGACATAGCTTCCATGAACCTTGAGACGGTATGTTGCGTAGTACTACTAGGTCTGATCATGAGCCTAGCCAAAACCTGCAGCTGTATGATCGAGAGCTAGATGAAGTAAATAACCCGCGGGTGGCCATGTGCTCCACAATGGGCAGTTGATCCATATCTGAGGTCTCAGGGTATGTTACACACATGATGAACCTTCAGTGTATGGTTGCACCATTTGTTAACTATTTCATTACATGTTAATTGTACAGAAGCTGAGACGCCGTCAACACTGACAGATCAGGATCACGAGCCTGAGTTTGATCTGCCGGAACAATCTGGTACATTTAATATTGACTTCATGTACACCCTTAAATATTTACAATACAGAGGCTGATGACGGTGGTGAGACAGTAAATGAATTCAACTTGGCTGGCTTGAGCTCGACCTATAGCTCATGATCGACTACTGTATATAGCTATGCCAGCGCGCCGGGACATGTTGTAAAGTTGTACAATGTTATTCCGCGCTTAATACATGCATGCAGCTACTCACATGATGTGCTTTGTCAGTGATTGATCCCGGTTCGCAGTTCACCAGCAGCTGAGTACAAGATGAAGTTGTGCTCGAGCTCGGTCGATGCAGTATACGTATAAAGGCGTGCACCATAATAAAATAGGCTTTATTTAGCTTTATTTATGCAGTCCAGCTGGATCGATCATGTCGAGTCCCGCACTCAGATATGCCATGGCAGTCTCTTACGGTGAGAACTTTGTGTCGAACTGTCTATGACGTAGTTGTATAACTGACCCAAAACAATACGGTTCTGTTCATACAACCTGTGATGCATGTTTGTGGATTGTCTCGGTAGGCGCGTCGAGGTAGGCTATCAGTCGCGGTACCGGTCATAATTTATTATAGCAGCTTAACTTGTGTGTAAATGCCCATTCTCTCTTGAACTGACACTTCACATCATGATTGTAGTGACAGGAATAGCCAAAGTGCCAATTGGTTCCGTACTTACATCTGCAACTGCAGTCAAGATTATTGATCGCCTAAAACGGAGCTTAACCTTTGATTTTACAGCATTGACTGCTTGGCAGGCACAATGGCACGTGACTGAGACATAAGCATGTGACAGCCCATGGTAAGTAGCTAGCGCGTCTTGATAGCGCGTCTTATTCTTGCACTCTCTATCGTTCGATTCCTTTCCTATAGATCGATCTCTGTAACTACCAAACATGAGAGTAGTGAGTCAGTGTGTGCATGTGTGACAATGATTCTATATATATCTCCTCTCTCTTTCCTTTCCTAGAGATCTCTCTCAGTCTCTCTCTCTCTTTCCTCCCACTTACTCTCTCCTTTCCTTCACCCCATTTCTCTCTGTATTTCTTCATTCCTTTCTAATCTCACCTCTCTCCTTCTCTACCACCTCATTTTCTATGCACCTTCCTCACACACCTCTCTCAATTCTATAGCTGACTATCATAGGGTCACCGTCGATTTCCTACACATGTGTTAGCCGTTCAAGTGAATTAACCTAGAGTAGTATGAGGGTAAGTAGCAGTATGTGTTTGTGCAGTGTTTTGTACTCATTTACTTCATCCCCATGTCACTCTCTCCTCTTCTATTTCTCCCTCCATCCCTCCCTCTTTCCCGCCTCTCTTCTTTCTCCCACTTTCGCTCTCTCTCCTTCCCTTCCACCACTCTTTTTCTCTCTCCTTCCCTTCCACCACTCTCTCTTTCTCCTTCCCTCCCATCACTCTCTCTCCTTCCCTTCCACCACTCTCTCTTTCCCTACGCAGAACTCGCTCCAACCTCTTTCAATTCCTGTTGCGCAGTATGAGTGGTAGATCTTAGTACAGCGCATGTGTGTGTGTGACAGTTTTTCTACCTCTTTCTCCCTCCAACCTTCTGTTCTCTCTCCGCCCTCCCATACACACTCTCTCTCTAACAACATGATATGAATCTTGTTCAATTCTTGTAGCCATACAATATGAACCCAGACGAGAATGAGTAAGTCTGTGTGTGTGACATTAATTGTTTTACCTTCCAACCCACCTCTTTCTGCCCCTCTTTCTAGCAATTCTTTGTATTCACGCAATATGAACCAAGATGAGTATGAGTAAGTCTGTCTGTCTGTGACACTGTTTTACCTCATCTCTCCTTCCCACCCACCTCTTTCCTCTCCTTCCCTCCCACCTCTCTATCTCTCTCTCTCTCTCCTTCCCTCCCATCATCTCTCTTTCCCTACAGAACTCCTTCCATCCTCCTTCTATCTTGATCAATTCCTTTTACCACTCTAGAGCAGTATGAGTGGTAGGTCTTAGTACATTGTTTGTGTGTGTGTGTGTGTGTGTGTGCGTGCGTGCGTGCGTGCGTGCGTGCGTGCATGCGTGCGTGCGTGTGTGTGTGTGCATGTGTGTGTGTGTGTGTGTGTGTGTGTGTGCGTGCGTGCGTGCGTGTGTGTGTGTGCATGTGTGTGTGTGTGTCACTGGCTGTGTCTCATTGACCACTAAAGGCGTCGGTGGGACTTAGGGTGCCCACACCTGCGGTGAGAGGCACAGTTGGTCCTCCTGTGAGTTCCTTGCCCGGCTCCAGGAGATTGCACAGCACCGGCACACAGTACCTGCTTGGTGCACAGGTGTCCTGGCTTCGCCAGGTACGCGTGACCCTTGTAGCAGCTAGACACTTTGCTTTGTTTTTGTGTGTGTGTGTGACAGTTTTTCTACCTCTTTCTCTCTCCAACCTTTTGTTCTCTCTCCTTCCTCCCAACGCACTCCCTCTCTCTCTAGCCACATGATATGAATCTCAATCAATTCTTGTAGCCACACAATATGAACCCAGAGGAGTATGAGTAAGTCTGTCTGTCTGTCTGACATTGTTTTACCTTCCCACCACCTCTTTCTTCCTACCTCTCTTTCTATCAATTCTTGTAGCCACACATTATGATGCCAACCCCATTTCTCTTTTTGAACACCTGCAGGAGCTGTGGCTACAATCTAAAGATCAGATCATTGACCTTGTTGACCTCTTTAAGTGTTCATTGTTATTATTATCTAATGCCATGTTAACAATGATTCGAACAAGCAATAAGTAAACGTTAGCTAGGGTCTAGACCTTGATGACTGATGGAACAGCATGGCTCTGAAACCTATACTAATTAGATGGTGATGAACTAATGCACAGCACCAAATGCTGTTTGCCACTGCTAGACTAGCCCAGAAACAAGAAATGGGTGCTGTTTTACTGAAGTTAGGGTTTAGAGGGTGATGAACTAATGCACAGCACCAAATGCAGTTTGAGTGTAGGCAATTCACTGCTAGACTAGCCCAGAAACAAGAAATGGGTGCTGTTTTACTGAAGTTAGGGTTTAGATGGTGATGAACTAATGCACAGCACCAAATGCAGTTTGAGTGTAGGCAATTCACTGCTAGACTAGCCCAGAAACAAGAAATGGGTGCTGTTTTACTGAAGTTAGGGTTTAGAGGGTGATGAACTAATGCACAGCACCAAATGCAGTTTGAGTGTAAGCAATTCACTGCTAGACTAGCCCAGAAACAAGAAATGGGTGCTGTTTTACTGAAGTTAGGGTTTAGATGGTGATGAACTAATGCACAGCACCAAATGCAGTTTGAGTGTAAGCAATTCACTGCTAGACTAGCCCAGAAACAAGAAATGGGTGCTGTTTTACTGAAGTTAGGGTTTAGATGGTGATGAACTAATGCACAGCACCAAATGCAGTTTGAGTGTAAGCAATTCACTGCTAGACTAGCCCAGAAACAAGAAATGGGTGCTGTTTTACTGAAGTTAGGGTTTAGAGGGTGATGAACTAATGCACAGCACCAAATGCAGTTTGAGTGTAGGCAATTCACTGCTAGACTAGAACAGAAACAAGAAATGGGTGCTGTTTTACTGAAGTTAGGGTTTAGATGGTGATGAACTAATGCACAGCACCAAATGCAGTTTGAGTGTAGGCAATTCACTGCTAGACTAGAACAGAAACAAGAAATGGGTGCTGTTTTACTGAAGTTAGGGTTTAGATGGTGATGAACTAATGCACAGCACCAAATGCAGTTTGAGTGTAGGCAATTCACTGCTAGACTAGCCCAGAAACAAGAAATGGGTGCTGTTTTACTGAAGTTAGGGTTTAGAGGGTGATGAACTAATGCACAGCACCAAATGCAGTTTGAGTGTACGCAATTCACTGCTAGACTAGAACAGAAACAAGAAATGGGTGCTGTTTTACTGAAGTTAGGGTTTAGACGGTGATGAACTAATGCACTGTTATGTTTGTGTATGCATTTCTGTGTTACTGTGGCTCTAATCATAACCAGTATCTGATTCAAATTCATTTTGCACTGTATTGTTAATTGGCGCACTGTGTATGTATGATACATCGTGTTTTTTGCTCACTGTTGATTATACAAAAGTAACAAAACATGGAATCAATCTTAAAGAACATGCAAAGTCTGTAATAAATGAGTTTGCTGAAGTGGATGAGTAATTGCTGTGCTATAATGTTTCTTGAAATCTTGCACATACTTGATACAAACCTATAGGGAGAGATAATAAGTCAATTCACACTTGAGAATGTCTGTCTGGCATTACGAAGAAACTCATACACAAATCACATATGCACACTGACAGAGCACGTTTGCACGCACGCACGCACGCACGCACACACACACACACACACATTGTACAAAGACCTACCACTCATACCGCTCTTGGTACGGTTGGAGGGAGTTCTGTAGGGAACGAGAGAGTGGTGGGAGGAAAGGAGAAAGAGAGAGAGGTGGGAAGGAGAGAGAGAGAGAGGTGGGAGGGAATGAGAGAGATAGAGAGAGAGTGATAGGAGAGATGAGGGATGATAGAGAGATGAGGGATGAGAGAGATGAGGGAGAGAGATGAGGGGGAGAGAGAGAGAGTGGTGGGAGAGATGAGGGATGAGAGAGATGGGGGGGGGAGAGAGAGAGAGAGTGGTGGGAGAGATGAGGGGGAGCAGAGAGAGAGAGATAGAGAGTGGTGGGAGAGATGAGGGATGAGGGAGAGAGAGAGAGAGAGATCTGGATAACAAACATCAATACAGCATAGCTGTGTAGAGGGAAAGAACAAGAGAGAGTTTGAGAGGTAGGAAAACACTGTCACACACACAAGTGTATGACCTTGCACATACCTGTCATGTTTAACAGTAAGCAATCCCTGTTTCAGAAAGGAGAGAACAAGAAAAAGTGAGAGAGGGCTATAAGTAGAGAACCACTAAGCACACACACAAAACGCATACACATGAAGCACTACCTCAAATCATAAGAGGGACAGACAGACAAGAGAGAGAGAGAGAGAGAGAGGGGGGGGAGAGCGAGAGAGGGGGGAGAGAGAGAGAGAGACTCAGGGAGAGAGAGAGGGAGAGAGAGTGTTCACACAAACAAGGGTTACACATACTTTGATTGCTCATTGCAGGTGATAAGAGAAGAACAATGGTGGACCAACACACTGTGGCTTACCACTACTAGGTGTTCACATATTCAGCAGCTACAGAGGAAGAGAGGAGAAATAGAAGTACAATTTTGTGACCAATTACGATCATCATGATGATCTAGACCGTGAGATGAAAGAGTTTGAGAGCAAGAAAGAAAGAAAGGGACAGAGAGCTACTGCTGGAGGACACACACATTATTACATAATGAACTGTGACATCTTGACAGTGAGCTGACAAAAGATGGGACATCTTGAACAGCACAAACGAAGGTTCAAAACAAACAAACACACACACATACACCTTGAATTTCGTCCACTGAAACACACACACACTGACACACCTTGACTAAACGCTGCCCGTATGGGTCACGCGTCCCCTCAAAGGAGAAGAATGAGCAAAAGATTGTATGAGCTATGTGGAGCCTTAGCGACAACGATGAACAGCCAGACCACCTCTGCTTCTAATGCTTCTCCTCTGCGGCTACAGGAATTGATTTTCTAGTAATGGGTGGCTACAGATTGAGAGAGAAAGAGACGTGTGTGGGAAGGAAGGAGAGAGAAGAGAGGGTGGGTGAGAGAGCCTGGAGATGGGAGGAAGAGAGAGAGTAGCTAGAAACACTGACAAACACACACGCATGCACCTAGATGAGACTTACCAGTTACCACTCTCATACTGCTCTAGCTACATATATATTGGGTGGCTACAGGAATTGATAGAGAGAGAGAGAGAGAGAGAGAGAGAGAGAGAGAGAGAGAGAGAGAGAGGGAGGGAGGGAGACAGAGAGAGGGAGGGAGAGAGAGAGAGGGGTAGGGAGGGAGAGAAGAGAGAGAGATCGAAAGAGAGAGTGAGAGAGGGAGGGAAAGAGAGGGAGGGAGGGAGAGAAAGAAAAGGGAGTGAGGGAGAGAGGGAGGGAGGGAGAGAAGGAGACAGAAAGAGAGAGAGAGAGAGAGAGAGAGAGAGAGAGAGAGAGAGAGAGAGAGAGAGGAGAGAGAGGGAGAGAGAGGGAGAGAGAGGGAGAGAGAGGGAGAGAGAGGGAGAGAGAGGGAGAGAGAGGGAGAGAGAGGGAGAGAGAGGGAGAGGAATAATAGTGTTATGCAACAATATTAACACAATAAAACATACCTTGACGACATATGGGTTATGTGTCTCTGAAGAGGAAATTGGTGCACAGTGGAACACACTCAGTGGCGGATCACTCAGAACTTCTTAAATCACATATTAAATACAGAATCTACACATGAAAAGACAGCCTCGCATACATATACCATTTTATATATCTTCTCAGCAAGGGGAGCGGCTTGGAGGTGAGGCTAATGAAGAGAAAGAGAGACAGGAGAGACTGAGAGAACACAGACACTCATAGTCACAGACACATACCTTTCCTGTTGTTTAGATAGTCGCCGAATGTGGGCAGTGTAAGAAAGAAGAGAAAATTTTAATTGCTTTAATGTTCATCTTGTTTTACTCGCGGCGGCAGCAGTGAGAGACCTTCCTTACTTAAATGGCACTGTTTGGTCCACTAATAGTTTCCTTCTCTATCCCTGTCTCAGGAAGGAGAGAAGAGAGTAGGAGAGGTGTGAAGGAGAGGAAGGTACATACACTCTCACAGTTGATGATTTTAGTCAACGCCAGTGCAGGCCACTTATATCGCGTTCACACTACGCGCTAGAACGGAACTGAACCGGGCCGGCTCGGTTGCATATCTCTGTCAGTATGAACGCAACTGAACTGAACTACACCATCGCGGCACACCAACCATAGGTGGGCTGCTTCCAGCACGGTTCGGTTGTGTCGGAACTTTGATCATAAAATGTGGCACGATTCGGTTCGGCCTGGTTCCAACGTGCAGTGTGAACGGGATATTACTCTCTCTTGTTTAGGGATGAGGCTATTATGCTCAAATATTCACCCACTATTCTATTCCATGCTGCTCAAATTTTTCATCGATTATGCTCACAAAGTTTCCTATTATGCTTACAATTATGCTACTTAGTTTAGCCTCACGTGATCATTGAAACAAAATGATTGAAGGATTGATAGTAAGGCAGCTTACAGCTGCTAGCTTACTGTTGACAAGATGACAACACATTTTCGAATACAAGCTGTGCTTGCTTGTTCTTGTGTTGCTGTTGAACTTGAACACACATTTGGTGTAACGACCACACCTACCAATTGTGTTACATTTTTTATCGATTATGCTTCGATTAACTGCTCGGAAAACTTTTCCCTATTATGCTGGAAGCAGTACCCTCATAATTATTAGCTGCATCCAGTCTAGTTCGCTTGTGGGCAAACTCAGCCCACTTACGAAAAATAGCACTTTTCGCATTCGAAAATTGCACACCACACCCGAATGCATCAAAAATTGCACACCACACCCACACAATAATAATGGTACACATTTACAAGGAAGACATATACATGATAGTAGTGATTAACCATGTATGTATCCGATTTGCATCAAGGTTCTGTACAGAAAGGCTAACATTAGTTGTACACCTTCAGTAAAAACTTCTACCGACAAGCTTGATGGACCAAGATTCCTAGCAATTAGACAGAGTACCCAAAAAATCGTCCACTGCCCAATCCCGCCCACCATGATGTGGTCGGCTGTCTGTGACCACAGAGTAAAAAATACTAAGTGCTATTGGAGGATGGCTACACCGTTCAATAGTAAAAACTAGCAAGGACACTGTAGATTGTACTGTATATAGGACAGGAAGGAAAACTCCTGATGTTTTAACGCTGTCGAGACTTAGCATGTTTGAGCAAGTATCAGCTTATACAAACATACTTATTATAGCTGCATTGGCCTATCATGCAGTATACCTTAGAAAAGCCGCACAGAAGTTAAGACAGGTCTCTGAATGGCACTCGTGATCTGCATTCAGTCAGCTGGTGGTCAGCCATTTTCTATACCGACACGCCTCCATGCTCCGCCTACCAGGTGGGGGATTCCCACTCGATGCTGTCCCACTGGCGCTTCGGTGTGATATTCCCACGAAAAGCGCCTCGGTGGGACATCACACTGGCGGTGTGACGGGATTTTGGTGGGATATCGCCACCCCAGTTTTTACAGTGTAGTTTTGGTGGAATCTCTCTCTGCAGTGGCATCAGGTTCGCAAAAGCAGTAAAATACATACTCTCATAGTGCACCTACGACTGTAAAATGTACAGGCGAGCCCTGGACCCTAGTTTTGGTGGAATCTCTCTCTGCAGTGGCATCAGGTTCGCAAAAGCAGTAAAATACATACTCTCATAGTGCACCTGCGACTGTAGAATGTATACAGGCGAGCCCTGGACCCTAGTTTTGGTGGAATCTCTCTCTGCAGTGGCATCAGACTCGCAACAGCAGAGAAATAATGCTCTCATGCATAGTGCACCTACGAGAAAGCCGGATCACTCAGCAGTAGTACCATGCCCACAGTTTGTATATATTTTAAAATAGTGACTGAAACAAATCATCGATTGCTGCTTTCTTGTCAATAATCATGAACAAGTTGTTCAAACATAAATATTTTAATTACAGTACAGTTGCAACATAGTATGGTTGTCTGATCACTTGGTAGCTTTACCATAACACACCCATCCGATGGTAGTATACCTGTTGACAGCTCCTGTGTTGTGAAAAGAGGAAAAATCGTTTTATGTAGACCTATCTCCTAATACCATTACAGTTGATTTCACCTCACTTTGAATAGCGTGTGTGGCTAGTGTATAGTCATGCTCACAACAATCATGCACGTACTCACGCTGTTCAAAGTGAAATGAATCATGACAACTAATAACACAACAATCAAAATATGCATGGCCATCGCTGGATGCAAAAAAGTTAAAATGAGAGACAAACAAAGATACAAATTTACAAGGTACATCGACATTACTGTGTGTGATGGGAGTAGAAATCACTGAGTGTGTGATAGAGCATTAAAAAACACTTGGTGAGTGATAGAGTCAATGAGTTACTGGATGAGTGCTACAGAGTAGTGTGGGTGATAGAGACACACAAAACATGAGACAAGGTGCATAGAAATCTTGTCTTACTATAAATATTGAGAATGTCATCACCACCATAGCAACTCATGCATTGCATCAATGAACAATTGACTTGCTAGCACATCTGAGGTAATCGGTAAGAGATTGTGTGTATAATGTATAATGATGCAATAGGTGTACATATAACTCTTATTGAAATCGGCAGTGACGTGTTCTGGAAAATAAGCAGACACACGTATAGGCTAGCAGAGCATACCTGACAGAGCCACAGGTTAATTACACTATTACAGACCTAGTCACACAGACACAGTACAGGCACTGACAGCAAGCCTGCTACTAGCTTAGGTGATCAACGGACACTGCTATAGCTTAGCTAACAGAGGCGGCACCATGACTCACACTATACGCTCAGTGACACAGAGACAGGTCCACGGAGACAGTGACACGCACACAAGAGACTGGGTGACCCGTTACTGGCAGAAGAAACCGAGGAGAAACATACTGTTGTAGTATAGTACAGTGTATGACCACGCCCACATCGGTAACACCTACCAGGCCACGGCCGCGGGCCAAAATTGTTTCTTTCTATGACTCTGTTATTTTTGATACAAACGGCGCGCCATACTGGCACGTACACACACAACATACACTACACATATTATAGACCGGTTGGGCGCTAATCATGTGACCGCAATAATTCTATGGAAAAAAATTCATAAACCGCCATTTTGTGTCCTACTGGTACACTTTTGCTACAAAGACCGTCAAGAAAAGCGTGGAACATAATTTTTATGAGTTCTTGTGTGATGCCAAGCGGAGACAAGCTCGGAAAAGCACTGATAAGCGAAACTTGATTGGAGTCAAAACTCACACTCGCGACTTCCACTGCGCCCGTTTTATCAACGGTAAGCCTCAAAAACAGCGAAATGTAGCACATTACCTTCGATAAAACGTCGAGCTATCTGTTTCTCAGCCTGCAATCACTCCAAAGATCCTAGAAGTGTCGAATACACTTTACTACCAGGTATTTGCTATGGCTCTGGAGCGCCTCTTTTTCAACTTTTTCCATATATCTACGTTTGTCTATGATAGAGAGCCCCCAAGAGATGAGTAACACCCAAACGTATCAGCGAATTGCTCCTGTTTGCTCGAAATTCACTACATTCTAGGGCACAAAATGGCGGACGAAGGCGTGGCACGATGACGTTTTTTATAAATTATTGCGGTCAGCCGTTAGCGCCCAAGGGGTCTATAGTATCGAGACTAGGTACGTACAGTAATTATAACTTACACGTGAAGACGGCTAAAGGGCAGCGCCAGTATCAGGAGCAAGAAGCATCAGCTATCTTCCAAGCAATCTCCAGATAGTGCTACCCAGGGGGTCACCCATTGAAAAGTTACAGACACGAGGCCAATAAGTGGGTGGGTGGGTAAAGGGTAAATTTTCAAAAAAAGTCACTTTGCGTAAAATTTAGCCACAACACCTGTACTGCACTCTAAAGCTGTTTTAAAGCATTTTAAGCTCATATCTAGCTCTATTAACACACTTATTAACATTATTTTGACTATAATTTGTGTTTGTTAATAATGAAATCAAGAGATTATAAATTGCATATACACAGTCTATATATACAGTAACTAAATCATCAGAGGTTAGAGTCACCAGTGTGTTCAGCATGAGCTTGTGCTCATATCAGTTCAGCAGTGACTTGGGGCTTGGCTTTTGGAAACTTGCCAACTGATAGAACTTGTGTCCGCTCTTCTTGTGTGATTTGAAAGGATGTGGGTAGAGTTGTAGGATGATGGCGGTCTTGAAAGTGAGCAGCCATGTTGTACTTCCAATGTAGTTGATCGCATATTGTGCACTTAACGGGGATGTTGGTGCATGGAGAACGAGTTGCGTGTTTAGCTGCACTAGTCAAAGAAAACTTGTAAAAGTACACACAGTCTGACTGTGGCCCTTTGTGGTGTTGTGATGTCTTCTTTAGGTGAACTGTGCATGTGCAAGATATCCCGCAAAACCCACAAGGGTACTGTGTACAGTTACCATTCAGTATGTGATATCCAACATGGAGCCTCATTTGTGGTGCTTTGATCTCCTTCTTGCAAAGCTTACAGGTAAATGTTTTTTTTCCTAAGACTGACAGAGACTGAGATTGAAAACAGATTAACAAAGGTTCGTTAGTTTGTATAAGGAAGAGTTTGGCTAGTAGTCGAGGCTATGCTATTTATCCTGTCACGTGACTGACTCCATAGCACTTCACATAGCACTGAGAGATCATCTTGGGAAAAGCGGTAAGTCATCTGGTGAGAGTCATTGGAAGATGCTGGTAAAATGTCGGGATTGGCTGATTCTTGTAGTGCAGCTGGAACACGTGCTGTTTGTGCTGTACAAGAAAAATCTAGCATGACAGCAAGTAGATTTATTTATACCACAGCCAGCAACTACAGCTACAGCTGATCAACTAACCAAGTTCTTCTGCCGACTGAGATTGCGTACTGCGAGGAGCTGCACTAGCTCTTGGTGAAGAAATTCTCCATGCGCGAACAAGATGCGGAATCCTCGAAACGTCGGTGGCGCTTACTGCGCTTGTGCTCAGCTTGGTGGTAGGTGCTGAGTCCGGTGAGCTCGAACCCACACTCGCAGTGCTTGCGCTTCCTGGATCTACTGTCAGCGCTCATCGTCTGTATACTGACTGACCGTCGTGCGTGAGCAATCAGTGAAGGGTGTGTATCGGCAATTATAATGAATATTAATGAACCGCGTAACATGAATATCTTTATATGACGTATTATGACGTAGTGGGTGGGTAGAGAGGCGATGTAAAAAACCGGCCTAGTGTCACAAATTTTAGCCACTGGGACCCCCCGGTGCTACCATAGATAATACAGTACAGAGTGGATAGGCAACGGCATAGTATACGGAGGGATATCCCGAGATGGGATTGTCTTTGTTCACTCGATCCCAGGACCCAGGTCCAGATGTATTACGTCACGGGCAGGAAGCACGTGACATGCCCGCGCACGTGTACTATAACAGAATATTACTATAAATTGCAAATTTATCAAAAATGCAAAAAACAACTCAAACACTTTGGTCAAACTGATCTTTAACGAAGATTTGGCTTATACTTTCTCTGGACACAATATTTTCTGTGGTCGTACTTAGTTATGAAGACCCTCCCGACGATCCTTAGTTAGGAAGACCCTCCCGACGATCCTTAGTTAGTTAGGAAGACCCTCCAGACTTTGCGCAGTTAGGCGAAGTTTTTTTAAGGTCTTGGGTTTAGTATTTAGTTTTGTTTAGCACGTGAATACCATAGCAACGAGTATGGCGTAATACATCCGGACCTGGGATTGAGTGAACAAAGCCAATCCCATACCGAGATATGTTGAAACAGTCACTGCAGCGGTACATGATCGAGTAGCAGAATAGGTACTACCGTACTAGTACATTCATGGAATGGCAGGGGCGAGCCTGAGCATTGATATAATTTAGCCTCGTTGTGTATAATAATTATTATTTGCGGTGAGTCCAGATTTTAGTAGATAAGTCTGTATTACGTGAACACCAGTTTCACCACAGATTTTTGTGCTATAATGTTAATATTTAACAGCGCTAATGGGTTTGTTGATGGTGAATTGAATTGGTGGTGAATAGAATTGGTGGTGAATAGAATTGGTTTGGTTATGTTCAGATGGTGCACTTTCTCCAACTATCTCTTGCTGAATGTGTTCCTTGCATGCCTAGGCGTCATGGGAACAATGTACCTCAGAAGATGTGATAAGTAGGGTTCCTCGGTCTCCTCACTCACTGCAGGCTCTACTGCTAAAATCACGAGCTCATTAGACGTACCTAAGTTACTGTTTGCTCTGTTGCAGCTACTGCTTTCCGCCGGCGTCTCCGGTAGGCCCGTTGCAGGCGCGTGTCTAGTCTGGCCGCTGCCCCTCCCCGCCTATTGAGTGTGTGGTGGACGGCGTGTAAGGTCTAGCAAACATTGCCATTCATAGTTTCCCAACCGACCAATCAGATTCTACTGCTCAAGATCTTGAGCAGTAATATTCATGGATCATGGGCTGGGTTTGATCGTGAATAATGTTACAGGCTATGGCAAAACAGGGTGAAAGGTGGATGAAAGCTAACAGTCGTGCTGTTAACGATGCTGTCGAACATAGTCTACCGCGATTCAAGCATAGATCGCTTAAACCAGCGCCGTGTGAGGCAATTCGTGCGGTACAATGGCATTGAGGAAAACCCGCTTATCATTGCAATAATTAATTATCTATACACGATTAATATTCATATAAAATCGATGAATGGTAATGTTTGCTAGACCCTACACGCCGTCCACCACCCACTCAATAGGCGGGGAGGGGCAGCGGCCAGACTAGCGCGTGTCCAGAAATGAGGAAAGGGAGGTGCGCGCGCAAAATCTAATTAATATTCATTTATTCGTTAAATTACGTCATTTTCGTCATTATTATCATGGCGCACCGGATTTGTACATCGCTGAACTAATGGCAAAACAGCCTAAACTACCTATATTGGCAGCTTCTAAGTTCGTTGCAATAACAGTTATGATAAATTTATAGCCACAGTGTACTTTGATGCAATGAATAATTTAAAACTTCAATGCTGAGGGGGTAGTCTCGTCCCCAGACCCCGCCCCTTCCGCTTTGCTTGGTAGAGGGTCTGGTTAAATCAGAGGAGGTTGGCCACGCGTCATCGATCATCATTTCTACGTATGCAATGCGTAGGCCGAGTTCATGTGACCGCACAGGCCGGACGCAATTCCAACATGAATAACTTAAATTAATAGACTTTTTCGAACCTTTTGGAACCTCATGAATTTATTCATATTAGATGAATTTGCTGATTTGCAACTAGTTGGAGGCGCAGGACAGAGCGAAACTGTTTGCAAGCGTTCAAGAAGTTGTTAACCGACCAAAAGAAGGTCGTATTTCAGGAGGCTTGGCTCGGCTTGGCCGTTTTGGTTGCCACACTGTGAAACATTGGGAAGAAGCAGAAGATGGTCTACGGTGACCATGAGCGCCGAAGGAACGCTGTGAGCATTTGAAACAGCATTGGAGCTTGCCAACATTATTGTAGGACCGCTTATAACAGTAGTACAGCATATTGAGCACAGCCTACCGCCAGTCAAGGCTACAGCATTCAATCACTGCTAGCAGCAGTTCTACATCACTCGTGAACAGCCTCGTGTACATTTGGTCTCCATTCGCACAGCACTGACTGTAGCTGGACAGCCTGGACTGCCAGCAGTTCTGCTGCAGCATCGGTGGGCGGGGCTCTTTGCTATTTCAATGTCATGCGATCGTGCGTGTAAGTATGACGCGTGGCCAACCTCCTCTCTGTGGTTAAAGAAGGCGAATTCCTGGTTCCGTGACGTTTCATTCCCAGAATTGTGAAATACCAATCAGATTGCAGTATTTCAAAAAATTCACATGACCTGCACGCGACCACCACTTGCATTGATCATGGCTTACCCAAGGAGTGCTATCATGGAATCAATATCGAAGAGCGCCAAACAGCTTGGATATTCGCGTGTTTGTCGGCTGAGCAGCAAGAAGTCGTGGTCAATTTCGTAGCGGGGCGAGACGTGCTTATTTCTCTTCCCACAGGCGCTGGGAAGTCTCTTTGCTACCTAGTCCTACCAAGTATCTTAAACTTGCTTTGTAACAGTAAATAGAGGCTAGCATGGTTATAGTGGTGTGTCTTTTGAACTTGAAGAGCTTGATAGAAGACCAGGCAGTTAGCCTCGTCCCCAGGTTCTGAGCCTGGGGACGAGGCTAACCAGGTAACTAATTATTATGCACATGATTTCGCGCGTGACAATTACGTCACGGAACCAGGAATTTGCCTTCATTTAAGGTGGCGGTGCGCCAATTTAATGAGATTCATAACTTTACAAGTGGCTTTATTTTCCAGCAATAGTATTTTGTACAGGTGTGCTCCAGTATGCATTGTGTTTGTCTATCGATATACATCGATTATAGCAAGTTTCAGTCACAAAGTGTTAGCTAACGTAGAGTAGCGAGCTCGCCTAGTATAGACCGGTCTGTGGCTGCTATCTCCAGTTCGGCTTGCTTGCTCCGGAAAGAACTTCGTTTACAGCTTAAAAATTCCAGCGCGCACAGACGTACAGAGCGATTTTTCGATACTCCTTTGCTAACGCGGCAAACAGCAAACCTAGACCAGAAAAAATTCCTTAACAAAAAATCTAGATCGTATTACGGAAATTCGCTCTGTACGTCTGTGCTCAAGATGGCGCTGCATGCTGCTGCGCTTGAAGCGCGTCGATCTATTGCTCGACAGTCGAGATAGCAGCCACAGACGCTTCATGTATTATTTCCCCCATACTGTTATGTAAATCGCTGAAGTTATAAATAGTTATTAATAAAACACACGTTGCGTGGGTGTTGAATATTAACTAAGTGCACCGCCACCTTAAGGTGGCGGTACACGTTTGCTCATTAATTATTCATGAGTTACAAGCGAACACTGTATCAAGACGAAACGCGCTACAATGGCGCAAAGACAAGTAACAGAGGCGCCAAGGACTGTTCTTCTGCAGCAATCTTAAAGCTAAGTTCAGATGTAAAGTGGCTAGGCAGCAGCGACCACAAAGCACATCGTTGAATTTTTCGAGTTTCTGCGTCAACTTTTGTCCCAGCCTTGCCAGAGAAACACGGAAAAACACCGCCAATCGATGGTTCTACTTCCAGCGGAGGGCCATTCCTAGTCTGCAGATGTCCAGATAAGCTAGCGCCGAGAAATGACACGATATGTTAAAACTCAAGGGCGATCCCGCGCCTTCTTCGAGCCATAACTCTAAAACTACTTCTTTTTCGACAATATTTTTAGTCACTGGCCCTGCCCATGCCTTTGTAGAACCGAGAAAACCTGGTCACACGGTCTGCTGAATAGAGCTGATCGAAAACTTTGACGCAGAAAAAGTCCACCCAGTACCGAGTCTCCAGTAAACCGCGAGCCAACCACAGCTGTATTAGTACATACATGACATGATGATATTCATAGTGCGTATTATATGCGCACTATGAATATTGTTATTTTACGTCAACTTGTGATGATAATAAATATAATCATAGCACAATGTAGCACGTGAGCTTGTACAATAATACAACTGTAGTTGACTCGCCTACTCGCTACTGGTGAACTGTTTCTGCGTCAACTATAGCGAACAGCTCAGTTCAGCTGACCATTTGGCCAGGTTTTCTCAGTTGTATTAAGTCGTGGGCAGGGCCAGAGGGTGAAATTTTTGGCAAGAAAGTAGCCGTTCAAGAGTTATAGCTCGAAGAAGGCGCGAAACCGCTGTGTTTTTTACTTTCTAGCTATTTTCTCTACGCTGACTTATCAGCAGCCCCAAAAGACTACCTCTGGCCCTGCTCTGGATATAGAAGCGTGGAATGACGGCATCTGTTCATGTTTCTCTGCCAAGGCTTGGACAAAAGTTGACGCAGAAAAGTCGAAAAACTTAGTGCTGTGCTTTTTGATTGCTGCCGCCTACGTACTTTATATTTAAGTTTTGTTTTAAAACAAGTGCAGAAGAACAGTCTTTGGTGTCTCTATTAGTTGCCTTTATGCTGTTCTAGCGCGTTTTATATTGACACAGTGATTGTATTTATTTTTGGTGAAAAATTATGAATAATTAATGAGCAAACGTGTACCGCCACCTTAACCCGACCCTCTACCAAGCAAAGCGGAAGAGGTGGGGTCTGGGGATGAGACTACTGAGGGGGGTGCTAGAGCACCCGGAGCCCTATCGTGGAAACGCGCCTGCGTTGATATTCCTTTTGTCGCTCCAGTCGTCCGGGCTTTCACGTTGATCGGGTGACTCTGCCTCTCGTCGTCGCTTTCTGGTAGCGGCCTTGTCGTGTAAAGTTGTTGCTTTTCAGGTGTCTCTGATCTCTGTTGTTGTCGTCTCTGAGTCATCTGCATCATTGCCAGAATGCCAGGTATCTTGTTTGAAACCAAGCGCCAATTATACTGTGCGCACGTGCTAAAAAGGGCGTTTTCTACTTCTCGGGAACATTGAAAAGGACAAACGCTACCCTGTGACAGATAGATAGATAGATACATTCCCCGCCGCGTGGGCCATTGTGCCAATCAATGTGGGGGTCGCTCAGGCTCACCCCAATAAAGCGGTTTTTACTGTTCTGAGACTGAAGAGACTGGAAGCCGGATAAAGTAGTAAACGTGATCATCAGTTGGTACAGAAAGCGCTGTTGCTGTAAAAAAGTTCATATTAGACTATGCTGTTTTGTGGCGTTTTTTCTAGTACGGCTAGTTTGTGTAATTTTTTCACAGAACTGGCTTATGCAGTGAGAATTTGCTGGACACCCTATGGTAGCTTAGTGTGTGGTGCACTGGGAGAAAGAACTCTCTTGGCCATACGCTTTGTACAGAGCAGCTGAGACGCCACCAAGTAACAAATTCTTCCTTCTTGTAACGGTTACTTTGTGTAATTTTATCTGCCACAAGGATAACTTCAGGACTCCATAAACAGAACCAGCGAGTACTACTGTGCTTAGTCCACTGGGAGAAAACGTTTTTGTACGCTCAGAATAAACACAAAGTTTAACGAAGCACCTATATTTATAAGGTGCAGATGCCTCGGTGGAACGACACATTATCCACAAATACAGCTATCCACCATTCCACAAACACAGCAACTGCAGATGCATGTATATAGGATTTCTGTACAGCAATCACAATGCAGTGCTTTAGTTATGCAATCAGAAGCCAATCAGTGCTAACCACAATTCAACTGGGCGTGTCTACAATGTTTAGCACAGCACAGCAGTTACACGCATACCACGAGCGAGATAGCTCCATAACTTGCTTACATAATTTCTCTAGACCTGCGCTGCTATCCTGTAGTAAATTCTAACCTATCAGCTTCTAGGCAGTCAACTGTGGTCAGCAAGTTTGCCTCCAGTGGAGAAGTCCAGCCTGGTCGCCAGCAACGGTGAACAAATAGCGCCATAACTCACGAACTAAGCTTCATATAAAGTTTTCACATGTTCGAAAGCGAGATAATATCGCGTTCTACTTGCATTGCTAGTTTCAGAGCTTAATTTTCAGCGTGCGCTACAAAACTGAACCAGCCGTGAGCAATTCACGCGGTAACTTACGCACTAAGGTTTAAAATCAAACTTCTGAAAATTCAAATCCGAGCAAGTATCAATTTCTACCCGTGTTGCTTGTTTCAGCGATTAGTTTTCAGCGAGCTACAAGAAATCGTTGCGACAGACTGACAGAATGAATGACAGAATGAATGAAGCACCTAAGGTGCAGATGCCTCGGCGGAATGACATTATATCCACAAACACAACTATCCACCATTCCACAAACACAGCAACTGCAGATGCATGCATACAGGATTTCTGTACAGCAATCACAATGCAGTGCTTTAGTTATGCAATCAGAAGCCAATCAGTGCTGACCATAATTCAACTGGGCGTGTCTATACAATGTTCATTACAGCATGCACACGCCTACCACGAGCGAGATAGCTTCCACAGCTTGCTTACACGATTTCTCTGGACCTGCGCTGCTATCCTGTAGTAAAGTCGAACCTATCAGCTTCCAGCCAGTCAACTGTGGACAGCTTTGCCTTTGGAGAAGTCCAGATAGTCAGCAACGGTAAACAAAGTAAGCAAACCGCGCCATAACTCTAGAACAAAGCTTTGCATCAAACTTTCGCTAATACACAACCGAGATAATGTCGAGTTATACCTGCATTGCAAGTTTCAGAGCTCACCGTTCAGCGTGCGCCGCAAAAATGGTGTAACAGACAGACAGACAGACAGAATGACAGACAACGCGATTACAGTATGCCTCGTGGCTCCGCCCACCGAGGCATAATGAAGCACCAAAGGTGCAGATGCCTCGGTGGAATAACCATGTCACATACACAGCAACAAACTGCAGCTGTTGTACTTTTCTGTACAGCAATCACAATGCAGTATAATACTTATGCAATCAGAAGCCAATCAGTGCTGACCACTAATTCAACTGGGCGTGTCTATAAAGTTCAATTCGAGTGCAGAGCACGGCACAGCACATACACGAGCGAGATAGCGTCCATAGCTTACTTACACAATTTCTTTAGAAATACGCTGCTATCCTGTGACTTATCAGCTTCTAGGCAGTCAACTGTGGATAGTTTTGTCTACGGAGAACTCTAGATCATCAGCAACTACTGTAGCTCAAGCCGGCGAGCTCATGCAAGCTCGAGCTGTAGGCCTTCAAGAGAATTTCGCTGGACCTACCAAGCTGTTTTGTAGTACAAGCGAACTTACTAGCTGTAAGGCAGTCAGCTGTAAACTGTTTTGTCTTTAGAGGAGTCCAGATAGCCGGGAACAGCCATCGAGGTAAGCATCTCATGCCATAACTCACGAACGGAGCTTTAGAACCAACAATTTATCAATACAGTTCCGAGCAAATAGCGATTTCTACCTGTGTTGCTGATATCAGCGCTTAGTTTTTTGCGTCCGATGCGCTATGCCGGCAACGGACAGAATGAAGCACCTAAGGTGCAGATGCCTCGGTGGAATGACACAATATCCACAAACACAACTATCCACCATTCCACAAACACAGCAACTGCAGATGCATTTATACAGGATTTCTGTACAGCAATCACAATGCAGTGCTTTAGTTATGCAATCAGAAGCCAATCAGTGCTAACCACCAATTCAACTGGGCGTGTCTACAGTGTTTAGCATGCACAGTAGTCACACGCATGAGATAGCTTCCATAGCTTGCTTACACAATTTTCTGGACCTTCGCTGCTATCCTGTAATAAAATTATAGCCTATCAGCTTCTAGGCAGTCAACTGTGGACAGCTTTGCCTTTGGAGAAGTCCAGATCGCCAGCAACGGTAAACAAAGCGGTGAGCAAATAGCACCATAACTCACGAACTAAGCATCATATAAAGTTTTCACATGTTCAAAAGCGAGATAATACCGTGTTCTACTTGCATTGTTAGTTTCAGAGCTTAACTTTCAACGTGTGCTACAAAACCGTACAAAACCGAACCAACCGAGAGCAATTCACACGGTAACTTACGCACTAAGCTTTAAAATCAAACTTCTGAAAATACAAATCCGAGCAAGTATCGATTTCTACCCGTGTTGCTTGTTTCAGCGATTAGTTTTCAGCGAGCGACGAGAAATCGTTGCGACAGACTGACAGAATGAATGACAGAATGACTGACTGACTGACTGACAACACGACTACTGTATGCCTCGTGGCTCCGCTCACCGAGGCATAATGACACACACACACATACACACAACACGACTACTGTATGCCTCGTGGCTCCGCCCACCGAGGCATAATGAAGCACCTAAGGTGCAGATGCCTCGGTGGAATGACACATTATCCACAAACACAACTGTCCACCATTTCACAGACACAGCAACTGCAGGTCCATGTATACAGGATTTCTGTACAGCAATCACTATACAGTGCTTTAGTTATGCAATCAGAAGCCAATCAGTGCTAACCACTATTCAACTGGGCGTGTCTACAGTGTTTAGCATGCATGCACAGCAGTCACACGCATACCACGAGCGTGATAGCTTCCATAGCTTGCTTACTCAATTTCTCTGGACCTGCGCTGCTATCCTGTAATAAAATTCTAACCTACTAGCTTCTAGGCAGTCAACTGTAGACAGCTTTGCCTTTGGAGAAGTCCAGATCGCCAGCAACGGTAAACAAAGTGAGCAAATAGCGCCATAACTCACGAACTAAGCTTCATATAAAGTTTTCACATGTTCAAAACCGATATAATATCGTGTTCTACCTGCATTGCAAGTTTCAGAGCTCACCGTTCAGCGTGCGCTGCAAAAATAGTGTAACAGACAGACTGAACGACAGACAACGCGATTACTGTATGCCACGTGGCTCCGCCCACCGAGGCAACAAAATATTGTAACAGACAGACTGAACGACAGACAACGCGATTACTGTATGCCACGTGGCTCCGCCCACCGAGGCAACAAAATATTGTAACAGACAGACTGAACGACAGACAACGCGATTACCACCCGGTTCGGAAACTTTTCTCCGATTGATACCTAAGAAAATACGGGATCCCTCACGGCACGTGCGATGTTAGGGTTCTCGGTTTGTAACTATCAGTGGGCGGGTTCAGTATATAGGGACGCGCACAATATTCCGGAATAATTTTGGGAATAATGGGCTGATGTGGGAATAGAATAATTTTGGGAGGGAATTTTCAAGCCACGCCCTCACATGTGTGCTACTAGCTATACTTACTACTAGATCTACTGACAGTATGGCAGAGGCAGCTGAAGCAAGCGAGTCTATAGTGACTGTGACTCTGGCATCATCACCTCCGTCATCAGACAGTGAGGCAGACGCAGAAATAACATCCTCGTCTGAGACGGGACCTCATACACAGTCGCCCGAGCCATCACTTCTGAGTCGCTTGCGTGCACCTCAGCTAGCAGAAATCGGAAGGAAGCGTTCTGTTCATCGTAATTACCCACGAAAGGAAAGAGACCGTCCAAAGGTCGTGGACACTTGCAAAAAATAATTGCAAAAGTCATTATTATTATTATTATTGAAAAACACACCACATAAGGTGTACATGTAGAATTAAAATTAATGTTAATCAGTAACAATAGTCCTTAACATTAAGTCAATAGAAGAGCTTCCCTGACAAATGTTAACAGTGCTTGATGACAGCAGGAAATCTCTTAGTACTATAGCACATCTCTCGTCATCAGTGGAATATTCTTTTAAATAAGTACGACCACAGAAAATATTGTGTCCAGAGAAAGTATAAGCCAAATCTTCGTTAAAGATCAGTTTGACCAAAGTGTTTGTGTTGTTTTTTGCATTTTTGATAAATTTAAGCGATCTTGAAGAAACCAAGTTATAAATACTTTGGACTCTAGCACATCGATGCAGGATACCGGTATGCTGCATCGATATTAAAAATTTTATTATTATTAATCATTTTCAAAGAATAATATCGAGAATTTTGGGCAAGATGAATGGGAATAATGGGTGAAAATTTTGAGAAGTTCCAGAAAGAATAATAGGCAGAACTTCAGGAATATTGTGCTCGTCCCTATCAGTATACTGTCTGGTACCAGAGAAAGGTGGGGCTGGTGCAGGAATCGACTAGAAAAATGGCGTACCGACAGCACTAGCTTGAAAAGCACGCAGATCTTCGTCTGGGACTACTTTAGTAAAGAAGGCTGCTGTTTATAGGAACCTAAAGGTGATTGAAATCCACTGAAGACGAGTTAATACTGCTGTCTAGCATTCTATTCTACCACGAGCAAAGTGGACCTGAGCCTTTTAAACTTCTGTGTGACAATGAAAAGGCGTTGTAACGAGGAGGAATCTCAGCTATAGAACCAGCTAAATGTGATAACTTGTTTATTACTTGAAGGTCCTGAGCACTTGCACATGATCTCTGAGCAGAACTGGTGAGTCTATCAATAGTCAGATTGTATTAGGAGCATTAAGAGTAGCACTGTTGTTGGTTTTCCTGTAAATGAGAGTCTAGACTGCCCCTGCTAGCCATAGCTAGTACGCATTCAGCTGCTTCAATTGACAGTGAATTTTTTCATGCTTGTCTTGTTAACGCATCCAAGGCTACCTGCATGAACAGCGCAATTGTAATCACAACTGAAAAGAAGGTTGTCTTGTACAAAAATTACCGAGCACTTTACATACATTCTGTAGTACCAACAGGCACACACGCGCATGGCTAGCAGCCTCTGTTGCACAATATTTAAAATTAGGCTACTGATGCATGATAATTAATTCAGGAGGATTAATGCAATGGAATGGGTAGAAAATATTCTAGCAAAAAGTTTTGGTGTCTTCCTCTTAACGAAACACGTAACTCATGGGGGTTCTGAAGAACCGTTCAGTCTCCTGAAAGGTCCACTTTCCTGAGCAAAAAGGTCCACTTTTCTTGGCAAAAGGGTCCACTTTCTTAGCCGAAATTGAAGCAGCTTGTTTTCTCGGAAGTATTGCAGTGAAAATAGCACATTTAGGTAGTCATTATGTCACTGTTCACGAGAATTATCATTAAAAATCAATTGACATGGCCATCACGATTTTTAATAAGACAACATTTTCAGCGGCGATCTGTACCACACGAGAAAGAACCCTCTCTGTAAATTCCTGGCTATGCAGGCCTTGTATAATGACGGTTTTGCATAATCTGTTAATGATAATTATGGCCGTAATAGGCTTATTCACTGTTGTTTTTGTGTGTAGCCTTAGATTTAAGTGTCGTAATGTTATCGAAATTAGTCACTTTCTCTCTCTCTCTCTTTCTCTCTCTCACTCAGGCTATTAATTTTGTGAAATCAGAAAGAGGACACTAAAACACCAATTTAGAATGTTTGTCATAATGAGTTGCAACATGCATGCTGCTTGATTTGATGGTGTTATGTCAACAGGTGCAACTGAAAAAGTGATGATCTGGCAAGTCGTAACAAGAAGATAATAACTAACTTACTACATAAACTAAGTAGTTAGTAGTCCCAGTCACACAACAAGTATTTTGTTATATATTATGTATTTTCGTATCACAATAGTTTTATTATAACTATGAACACACTAGAAGTGCGTAACATACAATCATGGTCTAATTGTAATACAATGGTTTGTTACAATGAATATAATCGTACCATCCACTGAATAGTCCTGAGCTAATCATAATAAATGGTTGCAAAATTCTTCCAGTGACCTTACAATCTGGTAGCAAAGTGCTGATCAAGTGTAGCTTGTCTGTTTAATAATGCTTTTTAGAGAAATTGTCATTTCATATTGATCTTGTGACTAAAGTGCAGCAAGTAGCATACTAACCCGGTAGACTCGATGTGCAAGAATGCTGTGAAAGCACTGAAATGAAGAAAATGTCACTTCATAGTGATCTTGAGACTAAAGTGCAGTAAGTTGCATACTAACCTGGTAGACTCGATGTGCAAGAATGCTGTGAAAGCACTGAAATGAAGAAAATGTCACTTCATAGTGATCTTGAGACTAAAGTGCAGTAAGTTGCATACTAATCTGGTAGACTCGATGTGCAAGAATGCTGTGAAAGCACTGAAATGAAGAAAATGTCACTTCATAGTGATCTTGGGACTAAAGTGCAGTAAGTTGCGTACTAACCTGGTAGACTCGATGTGCAAGAATGCTGTGAAAGCACTGAAATGAAGAAAATGTCACTTCATAGTGATCTTGGGACTAAAGTGCAGTAAGTTGCGTACTAATACAGTGGAGTTAGTGAGTGGGAATACTGAAAAGATGCACTCTCATAGTGATTGTGGTACTAAATTGCAGTAAGTTGTGTAGTACTTCAGTAGATCTGTTGTGTGAAAATGCTGTAATGACACTAAAATCTCCTTTCTTTATTTTAGTGCAATCACAGCA